>RJVU01079805.1:12113103-12131248 GCA_003731715.1 Anabarilius grahami | reverse complement strand
GGTGGGGTGGGGTGGGGGGGTTTGTTTGTTTGTTTGTTTGTTTTTTTATGTAGGCATATTTTCTAATTTATTTGTTCATTAATTTACTTGTTTATTAACTCATATATTTAATTATTTAATTTATTATCATGGGAAATAACGCACGAAATGTGAATCATTGTCCATCATTTTGCGAGTTGGATTTGGTAATAAAGAAAAATATCACGTTGCAATATTGGAAATATTTCAGTTTTAAAACATGAAGGCGAGCCAGTGGCTATCACACAAGCAATGTGCAAAATTTACGTGTGAGTTATGCCGGTGAAGAAGTCTCAAACCCAGTGGTAGAGCCAGAGGGGTGTCCAGGGTGGCACTGGACACCCCTGACATCTGATTGTCCACCCCGGGAGCCACCCCAAACTTTAACCCTCTGGAGTCTGAGGCTGATTTGGGGCCTGGAGAAGTTTTGACATGCCCTGACATTTGTGCTTTTTTCAGTTGTTCATAAACATATTAATGACACAAGTGTCATTACACTGTATTCAGCACAAACTAGGCTACCATAATATGTGAGGAACATGTATGTACATGTTTGTGTTTTTGAAGGAATAACATTTATGCGTGGTTACTGAAAAAACAAAAAACTTCTTCAGTCACTGAAATAAGCCCAAAAAAAGTATAGTAAATCTGTGTTTACAATACTTTAGGGTATTGGAGGTTGTAGACTAGAGTTTTTGCTTCAAAATTATGTAAAAATTATGCTGACTACTCTTTCATTTATAACAATATATTGATTTAGTTTTTGTAAGACACTTTTTGCCAAGAAACACCGTATGCGTGGAGGTGTGAATCAGCATGAATAATGGGTCATTCTCACCTGACAAGACAAAATAATTGCATAGTAATGAGCTGAAATGACTTGCATATAAATGAGGCATTTCAGTCAAGTAGGCTGTGAAAAAAACCTTCTGTGATGTCTCAAGCTCATCATGGTATATGAAACATACAGAAAAATATTACTACAATATAAAGTAATGGTTTTATATTATACTTTAAAATATGATGTATTTCTGTGATGCAAAGAGTCTGAATATAGGCTTTTAGTTTAAAAGCATGAATATTTGGAGAAATATTGGATTCTCATATGTTTATGTCAATTTTCTATACAGAGGAGTTATATTTATTTAATATTCATTGTCATTACTATGAGCGCTGGTGTTTTCAATTCATACTTGCAGTCGGAGGGCGCTCTCTGTGCATTTTTAGTCCACAAATTCATCTAAAGAAGAAGAGGCTATTCCATGAATGGTGTTTTCAATTCATACTGCAGCCGGAGGGCGCTAAAGAAACAAAAACTCATCTAAAATTCATCTATAGAAGAAAAGAAAACAGGAACTAACTGCATGTCTTCCAGAGGTCGCTAACCATGGCTTTTACATCCAGATAAACACTTTTCAAGACAATAAATACACGATTGAAACGATGTATGCATGTATTGACTGAATTTGCCTCTGAATAGCGCTGGCTCCGTGGGCGTGGCCGCATTAGTGGATAATGAGCTGAATCACAGACTTCTGACATGGCTCTCTTTTCATACAGATTACATAAACAGAAAATTTTTGTTTTCGATTTGACTTACACAATTTAAAAGCTGACATCTCAAAGTTTCTTTTGACATAAGTGTACTTTTTTTTGTGATTAGTATTCACTAAGTTACAGTTCATTTTCTGAGAACTATCAGATTGGAGTTCGTTCAGAGGGAGACGAGAGATCACGCATCATGTTAGTTTTCTTTATTTTTCAAAAAGCACAACTTTTTGTTTTTACTCTGAGTGTACACAAATAAAAGAAGATATTCCACAGATTAAAATGGTGTATAACTCTTAATTGTATGTGCAACATCGACGGAGTATTTTGAGTCTCTTTCACACTGGCAAGAAAAAAAACGCGGTGGTATCGCCAGCGATACCTTTAGACCTCAGAGTGTTAATTTGCTACTTCCATTTCACCTCATTTATTTTGAAGTGTGGCAGCGCAGCACATTGTTAATGTATTGACGTTAATTATTAATAAAATATTAACGTTATCTGCAAAACATAGATGATTAAGAATAAACCCTAACAAGCTAACAAGTGCAGAGCTGTTCAAAATCCTGCCGTGTTACAGAGTGCCACTCACATAATTTTCCATTAAAGGATTAATTCACTTCTGAAAGAAAATTTCCTGATATTTTACTCACCCCCATGTCATCCAAGATGTTCATGTCTTTATTTCTTTAGTCGAAAAGAAATTAAGGTTTTTGAGGAAAACATTCCAGGATTCTTCTAGATATAGTAGACTTCAGTGGGGTTCACTGGGTTGAAGGTCCAAATTGCAGTTTCAGTGCAGCTTCAAAGCTGCTCTACGTGATCCCAAACGAGGAATAAGGGTTTTATCTAGGGAAATGATTGGCCATTTAAAAATAAAAATAAAAAATATTTATATACTTTTTAACCATAAATGCTCTTCTTACACTAGCTCTGCGATCCGCACGCATTACGTAATCATGTCACAAAGGTCATGCGTGACGTAGGCGGAAGTACCGATCCAGTGTCTACAAAGCGAACGTACAAAGAAGTTGGAGTTGAAGTTTTTCACCCTACCGCAGCACTTCCGCCTACGTCGCGCGTGACCTTTCAACATAATGCGTGGTGCATCGCAGAGCAGTGCAAGACGAGCATTTGTGGTTAATAAATGTTTTGTTTTTTTTAAATAACCGATCGTTTCGCTAGATAAAACCCTTATTCCTCATCTGGGATTGCGTAGAAACCTTTGAAGCTGCACTGAAACTGCAATTTGGAACTTCCACCCAGTGAACCCCACTGAAGTCCACTATATAGAAAAGAATCGTGGAATTTTTCCTCAAAAACCTTAATTTCTTTTTGACTGAAGAAAGAAAGACATGAACATCTTGGATGACATAGGGGTGAGTAAATTATCAGGAAATTTTCATTCAGAAGTGAACAAATCCTTTAAATTACATAATTTGTCTCAAATTGTTGTTAATGTTTCTACATAATGACTTCACCCTAGGCTGGAAGACTATGTATAGACATTTTTCAATATTTTTCTTTCTGTGTATTTAATAAAGTTTTTGCGTATGAAGAGACATAACGCAGACTGTCCTTTCTGTTTCATCAAAGCAAATTTTTTTTCAATTTTTGAAGTGAACTTTCTGCCTGTATGGTGATTAGATTCACTGTTTTGCACTGCCTCCTTAAACTTGAGAATGCGACGCGTCTGGTGTGAGGCATATGGCGCTTCATCCATAGCGTGCACACAGACAGTGCACGAATACTACTCTTGCTCTTGAACTGACAAATACATATAAAAGTATTAAAAAGTAAGTCTTGCCAATATATTAAATTATTAATATGACAGACTGAATAGAACAATTGACAATTTCGCTTTCCAAACATTTCTTGCATTCAGCAGCCAAAGCTTCAGAACACAAAACATCCTGGTTGGGAAAAAAATGTTTATTGCAAGTGAAACTATTTTAATGTAATCTGGGTCATATTTTTGTACCTTGCACAGTTTTGGTTTGATTGTGGGGTGTCAAATAACCTGTCCATGTTGACTGTCTAATTTAAGTAGCTTAACCAAGTCACAAATAATTTTGAAGAAAATAACATCATCTCTTACATCATCAACCAATAATATGAGAAAAAAAAATGAACCTCCTTTTTGAAAGTTGAAAGATGAAACGTCTCAGTTACATATGTTACCCCCTGTTACCTGAAGGAGGGAACAGAGATGTTATGTCAGAAATGACAAATGTCTTACCCGAGTTACAAAACAAGCCAATGGTACGCTAAGTACCTTGGTCTGCGGAATTTGCATCGCGAACTCCGCCCCGCTCTGTGGGTATATAAGGAGCAGCGCGAGCATTCTTGCATTCAAGTTTTTGCTGAGGAGCCGAGACGGAGTGTCCCGGTCGTTTCAGCGATACAGCGATTGTGTCAAGGGGACATACGTAATGAAGTGGCGAGTAGATGGGAGGACACTGGCTCTAAACGGAGATTATAGAATCGCGCAAATGTGTTAGCTGTCGCCCAGCCCGCAGCTCTACAGATGTCTGTTAGCAAGGCGCCATGTGCCAGCGCCCAGGAGGAAGCAACACTCCTGGTCGAGTGTGCCTTCACCCCTAGGGGACATGGCAGGTCTTGAGCATGGTAAGCCAAAACTATAGCATCCACTATCCAGTGGGACATCCTCTGCTTGGAGACAGCCTTTCCCTTCTGCTGGCCTCCACAACAGACAAAGAGCTGGTCTGAGGTCCTGAAGCACTGAGTTCTATCTACGTAAGCGTGAAGTGCGCGTACTGGACAGAGCAGTGCTAGGGTTGGGTCTGCCTCCTCCAAGGGCAGCGCTTGCAAGTTCACCACCTGATCCCTGAAGGGAGTGGTGGGAACTTTGGGCACATATCCAGGCCGGGGTCTCAGGATGACGTGAGAGTTACCCGGCCCAAATTCCAGGCACGCTTCATCAACTGAAAATGCCTGCAGTTCCCCGACCCTCTTAACAGATGCCAGAGCTGCCAGGAGAGCTGTCTTCAAACAGAGGAACTTAAGGTCAACTGAGTGCAATGGCTTTAAGGGAGCTCCTCGCAGTGCAGAAAGAAACACTGCGAGGTCTCAAGAGGGTATCTGCTGGGGGCGAAGCGGATTAAGCCTCCTAGCCCCTCTCAGGAACCTGATGACCAGGTCGTGCTTCCCCACCAGCTTAGCATCGATAAAGTCATGGTGAGCCAAAATAGCAGCCACATAGACCTTGAGGGTGGAAAAACACAAACTTCTTTTCAACCCTCTTTGGAGGATGGAAAGCACGGACCCGATCGGGCATTTCCAGGGGTCCTCTCAGTGAGAGGAACACCAGGTGATGAAGAGGTTCCACTTCAAGGCATAGGCGTGTCTAGTAGACAAGGCTCTAGCCGAAGTGATGGTAGCTACCACCTGAGGTGGCAAGGTACCTAAACCTTCCGTGTCCCGTCCAAAACCCACACATGTAGGTTCAACAGATTATGATGCGGGTGCCAAAGAGTGCCCCCTCTCTGCGAAAGAAGGTCCTTCCTCAGAGGGATTGGCCAGGGAGGGGCTGTCGCGAGTAGTACAAGTTCGGGGAACCAGGTCTGGCCGGGCCAATAAAGCACGACCAAAAGGACTTGCTCTTTGTCCTCCTTGTACTTGCACTGAGTCTGTGCAAGAAGCTCACTAGGGGAAACACATACTTGCGCAGGCCCTGCGGCCAGCTGTGTGCCAGCACATCCGTACCGAGAGTCCCCTCGGACAGAGAGTAAAACAACTGGAATTGTCTGGAGAGGCGAACAGGTCTACCTATGCATCTCCAAAGCGTTCCCAAATCAGCTGAACCGACTGGGGATGGAGTCTCCATTCTCCGGGATATGACAGCTGTCGTGACAGTGCATCTGCTGCACGGTTGAGCTTGCCCGGAATGTGAATGGCACAAAGCGACCTCAGATGCTTCTGACTCAATAAGAGGAGATGGTGGGCGACATGCGGTGGGAGCGTAGACCACCCTGTCGGTTGATGTACGCTACGGGTCTGCTCAGACTCCCTTATATCTGCCAGGTTCAGCCATAGGTGGTGTTCCTGGACCACCAAAGTGGACATCACTTGGCCCAGGGACCACGCAGTGACCTTCGTCGCCCAGAGTATCCGGATCAGCTCTGTATCAGACTCAGGCAACGCTGTAGTCCCAGAGGGAGGCAATGCAGCCGAATCCTCATTTCCAGAGTACTCAAGCCCACCTTGTGATGCAGCGATGAACATCTGATCATCTGCCGAGCCCCGAAAGAGACACTGGGTCCCCGCTGAGAAGGACCAGCAATCTCCTCCGGAAGCTCCACAGCTTGCGATGCAAGAGAGGGGGGTGTGGCCCGGGGAGATTGTCTCGTCGGGGAAACTCACACTGTCACCCTCAGATTACCCTGGCCACCAGCCAAAGTAGCCCTCTCACGTAGAAAGGAACAAGATTGGGTTGTGGCAGAGAAGACTCTACCTCTTTCCTTGAGGTAAGTGAGTCTTGATCGCAGCATCGCAATTGTCATCTTCCCGCAATGGATACATGACTCATCCACGAACGCAGCCTCAGCATGTTGCAAGCCCAGACATGTGAGACAGCGATCGTGACTGTCAGACGGATGTAGAAAGCGATTGCATCCCAGAAACACACAAGCGGAATGACATCTTTAAAAAGACGCAATATAACACCCATGCTGCTCTTTTAGAGAGAGGAATATGCTCTTTCAGCAGTGCTGAAGCGCTCAGAGGAGACACAGTTTCAGCATGCAGGCTCAGAGAGAGATCTGCAACAGCAGGCAGGAAGCTCTTTTAGATCTCCGATGAAATGCGCCGTCACTCCAACACGAACTGAAGAGATGACTCGTGAATTCACTCAGTGATTGATGAAGCAACAAGGAAGTGCTCGGCTCCGAAGCGAAAGCTTGAATGTGAGAATTCTCGCACTGCTCCATATATACCCACAGAGCGGGGCGGATATCACGATGCAAATTCCGCAGACCAAGGTACTCAGCGTACCATTAGCTTGTTTTGTAACCATTCAAAGGTGATTGGGCTCTTGAGCGAGACCCCATTTGTCAGTTCTGACGTAACATCGAATGTGACTGACTGAAAGGGAACATAAGTAAACTGAATTAGCTATTGTAACCTGTCCTTGCTTTTTATTGGTTTTTCCTCTTTGTAACCCTGTAAGAGCATCTTGGAGACATCACTCACCATTTGAAAACCACTTATATATTTCACCCACAAGACTAGAATTAGTTTGACTCAACGGTTTTTGTTCACCAGCAACGACGTGCCATTTTGAAAAGACATATGAGACAGACCAAGGCCAACATATTTTGTCATGCAAAATGCCAAGCATAACTATGCAGCCAGTAGTTTATTTTTTCCCTCACACACGGCTGACTCACCTAAACGTGACGCTCACAGAACGAGGCCAATTCTGAGCATTTGATTACATGGGTTATTGGAAGAGTTCTCAACATGACAGCCACCATTTGCAGGGATCAATGGGAGAAAACGATCACCTCACGAGCCGTTCTGACAAGGTCTAGTTTCCTCAAACACTTAAGCGTTATGAACAGATATTCTGTATGTCTCTAAATCATTCACAAAGATAAACAAAAGCCTCTGCTGAACTATTTACAGGATGCAAAGCACCATCTTAGGTCACAGACAGCCATCTATTACCTCATCGATCTGTTGACACAAATTGACACGTTCATTGTGTTTGAATGTGATTGTGAAGCTGGTGTGATTGTTCAAATTAAAGGTCCAAGATGATGCAGTGGTTTATCTTAAATGTTACTGCACTGGTTTTTAGTGATAATCAAAAATGTAATTATTGCACACTTCACAGACTTCTTGATATAAATTGATTGTGTGATTCTAATTCTAACTTTCATGCTTAAAATACTGTTCTCCAATAATGACACTCAGTTTATATAAGATAGATGTGCGTCTTCTGAAAAGTTATCAATGTCACAATGTCCACAAATCGTGTGTCTAAGGTTCACAGTAAAAATAAAATTATTTTAGATGTTTTGCACATTTGTGAGTGCATTTACATGTACAATCTTACGCTTACACAGTTTAATATGCAGTCTAAGGTCACATAAATGCTTTGTCAATTTTCTTTCTTTTATTGCAAAACACAATTTCAGCTAAACTGAACAACAAACCAATATTTTTGTTTGTTACCCAGATTTTGGTTCGAATATATGCATATGTTTGTTTTAGCATCAAAACTGCAATCTATCATTTTGAACTGCACTACACGATACACGGTACATGATATTTACAAAACCAACAACACTATATATGTATACACACACACACACACACACACACACACACAACCGTTCAAAAGTTCATGGTCAAGATTTTTTAGTGTTGAATAAATAATGTCGAATGGGATTTGTTAATGTTTTAATGAAAAAAGGTTTCTTAGGTTTTAATAACTGTTTTCTATTTGAATATATTTTAAAATGTAATATATTCCTGTGATGGCAAAGCTGAATTTTCAGCATCATTACTCCAGTCCTCAGTGTCACATGATCCTTCAGAAATCAGGATCAGGATCAGGATCAAATCAGGTGCTCAAGAAATATTCCTTATATAGACGTGCATATGCTTGTTTTCAATATGTGCATATATCTCAATATGTGTATATATCTTCACTGTCCTAGGCCACTGGCACAACTACGTTCAGAAATAGTGAGAAAAACACAAGTGCATTCCCATAATCAGCCGAGAACAACGCACCCAGGAAACATGAGCATCATCCTGATTGGGCTTGAGCAGAAAATCATTTATAATGTGCTTTTGATTAAATTCTGCCTTAACAGTGACCTTCAGGTAGCCTGCAGCCTGGAAATAAATGCTGTTAGCCAGTTGTAGACCAATCTGTATGTTACAGGTTGGAGGACTCAACTCCAATCCTATAGTGCCACATGCAGAACAGTGTCCATAAACAAAATTGTCTCTCCGGCACATAGTTCATAGTTCAAGCCCTTTGTCTTGGATCTATATGATATCTGGATAAAATAGATTTAGTGCTCCGTATATAGTGTAGGAAAATAATCTGCTTCACCAGGTACATTAAATGTTTCATTAATTTCAAAACAACCAGGTCACATCCACTAGTAAAAGATTCCAATAAATGCTGAAATTTATACAAATCAAACACTATGGATAGAGCATTTATTGCATACTATAGCAAATTACTATTTTTTCTAGCTTTCACAAGCTCTTTCATGCATCTTTTATAAAGCTGTATCTGGGTTATTGTGCTCTTGATATTTTTGGACTGCTAACATATTGTTGTGTCCAGTTTCATGCCTTGTTTGCTCTCAATTTTCTCTAACTGAAGTATCCTCCATTGATCCTGGCTATGCAGGTAACTGCATAAACATATTTATGGAGATGCAATTATCCATTTTATGCTTTTACACATTTCTTCACACATTCTTAACAATGTTATTAATACACTGGACAGTTGTGGCTATGAGCATAATTACACTTGTTTGTTTCTTTATTTTATTTATTTATTCATTCATTCTCATTTTATCTTTTGCCTGTTAAAGAAAAATGTAATGTGTGAAACTAGACTTTGAGCTCTTTTGCATCCGCAAATCATTTCAAAAGCAACTGTCCAGTTATTTGAAAAGGATGGGGCATCAGGCATGCTTGAATGGACAGACTTACATTTTATACAAATTATATTTTCTCAATGCACTCTATTCCAGATTCCTGCTCAATGCCTTTATTTTATATATAAAAATATATATATAATATATAGCAAGGCCACCAAACCTTGAGCCGTTCCTGGATGTGTGCAGCACCTGCAGCTCTGCATATCCATCTGAAGGATCCCAACGTTAGAAATGAGTGGCTGAACAAGATCCCTGATCATCTGTGAGCTGACAAAGGCACTGTTGATCACTTGACATGCAAAGTGTCGTTTTTCAAAGGCAAAGCAGCAAAAAATGGCCATTTAATCCTAAGGGTCAGAAACAAGGTGGAAAATGGTCATAAAAAACTAAATTATGACTGTTCTTGCCACAAAAACCTTCAGTAGCTTTATAAGTGGGCCTCAAAGAAGAAGAAAACAATACAACCATTTTGATGTAACACTAATGCACTATTTATGAGAAAGACTGAGCAGAAAGGTCAGGAAAGCTCAGAGGTCAATAACTGTTTCCCCAATTACTTAGCTTTTTGTGAAAACTCACTACAGTAAATTACCATATTTCTCTTCTCCCTTCTTAAAGTTATTAATAATACTAATAATGAATAATGAGACTATCGAACCTTAAAGGGTTAGTTCACCCAAAAATGAAATTTCTGTCACCCTCATGTCATTCCAAACCCATAAGACCTTTGTTCATCTTCGGAACACAGTGATTAATTGGCGTAGGAGACTGAGATGGAAGAGAAGAAATTGTTGAAAAAAGCTGTTATTTTTGTTTGTTGAAAAAGTATTCTCGTCACTTCATAAACTTAAAGGATTAGTCCACTTTTAAATAAACTTTTCCTGATAATTTACTCACCCCCATGTCATCCAAGATGTTCATGTCTTTCTTTCGTCAGTCGAAAAGAAATTGAAAACATTCCAGGATTACTCTCCTTATAGTGGACTTCAATGGCCTCCAGACGGTTGAAGGTCAAAATTACAGTTTCAGTGCAGCTTCAAAGGGCTTTAAACGATACCAGACGAGGAATAAGGGTGAAGACATGAACATCTTGGATGACATGGGGGTGAGTAAATTATCAGGAAAAGTTTATTTAAAAGTGGACTAATCCTTTAAGGTTAAACCACTGTAGTCACATGAACCATTTTAACGATGTCTTTACTACCTTTCTGGGCCTTGAAAGTGGTAATTGTGGTGCAGACTATCGGAGGCCCACGGATTTCATCAAATATATCTTAATTTGTGTTCCGAAGATGAACGAAGGTCTTACGGGCTTGGAACGACATGAGGGTGAGTAATAAATGACAGAATTACAATTTTTGGGTGAACTAACCCTTTAAGATGTATTTGTGTGCAGCTGTTCAGATAAGCCTCAGGTGGTTGTGCAGAAGTTAGACACCTCTGCTTTTGGCTATAATTGAGTGTCATTCAGTCTGACACTTCCGGGTACCGCATTTGCAATTCAGAAGTATTAGATGGTAGCAAAATGTAGCCACATAAGCTGAAACATGGTGAAGTAAAACTAAATTATAAATTGTTTTTGCTGCAAGAAACCTGACCTAACATAACTGCCCATTTAAGCACTTTGCAGGTCATGAAGCTTTTGCATGTACATGTCACTGCATTTACACTGGCCTAGGTGCAATTATCTTAAATGATGATTATATGACATGAATTCCTCTGTGATTTTCTCTTGATTGTTAATTCTTCCCATGAAGAGAATGTGTGATTGGAGAGCAAATTATGCTGAATCCTCCAAGCGTTGCCTGCGTTTGCTACCCAGTTTTAAAAAAAGCACTGTTTAAGGTGACCTTTAGGATACGTGATGTTACAATAAATGTCCAAAAGCACTGTATTACCATGGTAGATGTCCAATATATCACTGTACTCTTTGGCACTAGAGTTGGGAGAAATAAAAGTGACATTACATGTAAATTTGTGTAAATGCAGAAATCTGAAATGCTGATCTTTTGGACAGCGGGGAGCTGACGCCACGTCAGCGCTCTCACTCTGAGATTTCTGTTGCATATGGGCCCAGGTGACTCTCATCCTCTTTAATCTATGAAGGTGACCCAAGCCAGACCTCTAGTCGATCCTCTCTCACTCTCTCTGCACACACTTAGACTTGCTAATTCTTCTTCCTTTTCAGCACTGCACCCTGTGCAGGTTCCAGGCTCTAATAGCTTCTTTTGTGTGCTAGAAATGGAGCTCAGGCACAAGCAGATAAGTATAGGGTGGGAGGCCATTCGGCTCATCTCTCCAGCACATCTCATTGGCCAAACATGGAGGCGAGATGATCGCTAAGACACCGGCTTACAGGCAAGAGAGCATGATGGATATGGAGAATCCGTTAAGCCTTTAGTCAATAAGGCTACAAGGTATTGCGTGAAAATTACAATGGGTTGGTTTGGTAATGGGTGCTGATGGTCTGAAGGGTTCACTAGCATGTGGGACTCACTGGTTATATATTTGATTTTTTTAAACTGGTATATGTATAAAGCACTAATATTAAGATATATAATGGAATATGATGGTCAGTGTTGGGGAACATTACCTTTAAAAGTTACCCATAACCAATCATGCCATGTTTTCTGCAGTTTCATATCAACTCTTACTGAAAAATACATTAATAGCCTTAATAAATATGTCAATTATGCAATTACGTCAGTTCTTTTTAATTGTTTGTCTATGTAAAGCGGTCGACATTCACATTCGCCCATTTCGGATTTTTTAATGTCACTGTAACGTTAACGTTACCTGTTAAACTGTAATGTCATGATGACTTTTACAGTACATTATTAACTAATGTATTATTTTTTACTGCACATACTCGTGTCAGATAATGACTAGATAATGCGAGGTGAATATAATCATTATATAAGTGGTATAAAGTTAAATGTGTGCCATAAAATACTAAGCAACAAATTTCCTTAAATATTCATATGACACATTATTACACGCGAAAATTCCCGAAAATTAGTCATTTATACTACAACAATATATTCCTGTACTATAGTATTTGTGTGACTAAGGTACTTCAAAGAATACCACGGTACTAATAACTTCAAAATGCTTTCTGGCATTTACAGTGTTTTGATGTAGGCCCTAACGTTACTTGTTTACCTGAGGTGAGTCGTTCACAAGCTGCACGTGCAGGTGTTGGACTTCAAAAATGCCTTTTTCATAGCCAATAAACGAGAGGACGCCTTTCCAGGTTTGGTTTCAATGGATTGTAGGTGAATTTCCACTTTGTCCAGGGCGCTTCGTGGTTTTTTCTTCCTTCTAAAGTCTCTGGTTAGTGTTTTAATTAATGAGAGAAGCCGCTACAAACGATTTAACGCGTGAGTCAACTGTCACTGTCAGAATGAATCACACTGAATCGCGAATCGATTCAGACCGTTTAGCTATATCCTTTGACCGATTTATTAAAAAGAACCGACTCAAAAGAGTGATTCAATAGCGAATCGGACATCGGTGAAGTAGTTTTTTGATTCTAATATTTAGCTATTTAGCCTGTTTATTTTATAATTAATTGTATGATTCATTTCTGTTTCTGTATGATTGTAACAGTAATCTATAATAATAATTAAAAAAAGATTCGTGGATTTGGTGTAGCCTATGTAAGTGCTGATGAAAAGATGATTTCTGGCTCAGTGCTTGAAAATTTTTTTATTTTTTTTTTATTTTTTTTTAATATGTAGCCTATTGTAAATGAAATCTACAGACGCAAATAGATAAAGTTTAATAACATAAATATGTCCCTTAACCAACGGTATAAATCTTGTTTTTTAAGGTACAATGGTCATGAATGTGAACTTGAACATTTAGGCCTATGTGAGACCTCTTTTTTGCCTCCCTCCACTACCTTATGCCTTACCTTATCTCCCATCCAGATTCTCACAGATCTCTCTTCTTGAGCTTGGAGCTCAAGTTGTTTTGTTGGAAAAGAAAATGACACCTTTACCTTAGAATGTTTTCTGGGGAGACTAAAGAAGAGGGACTGAAGGGCCTGAAATAGATGATCTTCAGTGAAGTAAATCATCTCTTACCGCAGGGTGGGACTTTAATTTGGAGATGTTCTAATAGTAGAAAAATGTATGAAAAAAAAAAAAGATTTTATCAATCTTATTTCCTTCTGCTGGAACTTTCTGTCTTTCTTTACCTCAGTATGTCAGTATAAACATATGATGCCTGGTTTCTATTCATCAAAGAATCCTGAAAAAAAATTAGTATCACAGTTTCAAAAAATATACATAGGCCTATATAAGCAGCATTACTATTATCAACATTGATAATATTTAATGTTTCTTGAGCAGCTAATCAGCATATTAAAATGTTTTCTGAAGGATCATGTGACACTGAAGACTGGAGTAATGATGCTGAAAATTAATTTTATAATATAAAAATTCACTTTAAAATTATTAAATATAAAATGGTTAAACATTTTTAATAATATTTCACAATATTACTGTTTTTACTGTAAAACAATAAACTGCCCTCAAACTTATGTAAGTAGAGACTATTCATTTTTAAATATCCTTTTCACAAAAGCAAGCCACAAAAATCTATTTCCGTTGAAACATTGTATTCAATAAGCAGGATTCTCAGACACCCACCTGATAAAAGCTTGACTGATGTGAAGCTGATATAATTAATGTGGGTGTTTTAGAGAAACTCACTGAAATGACTGACACCCTGTAATTTTCACTGACCGCTCAAGCTATAATTTACCTCGTTATGCCACACAAAGGCACTTTTTATTATTTCTGAAAAGTTTTTATTTCATTTATTTATTTATTTTTTTTTTAATGGGAAAGGATTTGTCGTTTTCATGAAACCACTGCATGTTGTTGTTCATTTTAGATGATCTCATGGGTCTTTGTACATTATAATTATGAGCAACTGACCTCCACGGCCCACAGCCCACTGGAAATGAGGGATTTAAAATGTTCTTGATTTGTTTTGCATTTGATTAGCTCAACACACAGCAAAGTCGTGATCATGAACTTTTTATTATTATTACTATTTTGCATGAAGTTCACAGATCAGTGATTCTAAAGACTCAAAACTTTATCTGCAATGAGTTTTTAAAAGAGTGTGTCTACTCCAAACAGATGATCACTAGAAGCACTATTAAAATGTAGAAAAACAGAAATATAAATAGGCCTTTGTAATTTTAAGCAAACCTACTATGTCCTATAATGTGCAGAAATAACAGGACATTTTTTATTTAAATTATCTAATGGATTAAATATACACTTTTTTTTTTTTTAATAAACTTTCTTGGCTTTGTCTTCATATTGAAATTTCTCTTCCTATATATCACTATTTTATGGTCCCATATAATATGGTTATTTTATCACTGCAGGACTTTTTGTCTGACTGTGGTGACAATTCAAGGAATTGCCAAATCTAACATTTACCGAAAGTCTGCATTAGTCTTTTCTTGAAACTGTGAAACGGCTTCTGGAACAAGAAAGAATGTTGGGCAGGGCTTGATTTTGGGGAATTGATTGGATGGTTGTGGTTTGCTATTGGTCGATATCATGTGAATGACAGGTTGTCCCGCCCTCACACCATCAGAGAAGGGATATCCCTGCAAGAGGGAGGGGAAGTTGATTAAAGATTAAGAGGGCACATGAATTAAAAAAATAAATAAAAATAATGATTTGCATGGATAAACAATAATAAATACTGCAATATTCCATAAAAATAAAGAGACTTTTCAATTTCGATTTCATGATGACTTTACCGGGTGGTTTGTAGTCTCAGTTTATTCAAGTCAATGCTATATTGGGCAATATTTACAATAAACATCTGACACTTTTTATATCTGATGGTTCATTATTCATATACATAACCCTTTTTTTTAGTAGCTTATTTTCAGTACCAATTTGATATACCAGAAAATTATGTGTTTTCCTGATGGATTTTTTTTTTTAAATTCAAAACTAAATATTGTTTTTCAGCCGCACTGTGTAGTCTATTTGAGGCAAGCAGGTAAAATGTTCTCACTAATCAAATCAGCTTGTGCCATCAATATGGAGAGAGTTTTAATCTACTGAAAATTCCTCATCCGCCGGAGGGCATGAATCTACTGACGTCTTTTGTGAACCAGAGAGAATGATTCACTGTGAGGTCGTCTCTTTTCCCAGCACTCCGAGACACAATGTTCCAGCCTCATTTCAATTACACTGCCAACTCATGCAGATCAATAATCAGCTATTATGAAATTAGACACTGATAAGCCATTTATTTATCTGACAAATGAAAGCCCAGAGAGATTGAAGCTCAGAGTGATGCTGGGAAAAGAACAGAGAGCATCAATCAGCACTACACATCTACACTCTTACGTTTTCCATGACTTTTTCCATCAGTGTACTGTCCTGAAATGGAATCAAGCTCTTGCCTCTTGAAGAAGACATACTAGCCTGTTTGTATTAATGTCAGGAGAAGAGAACATTCAGGACATTTACTCAAGCAAAAAAAAAAGTTAAACTCATGCTTATGCAAGTATTAACCCTATAAAGCAGGGGTTTTCCTACAGCGTTTAGCTCCAACCTTGATCAAACTCACATAGCTTTCTAGTAGTCCTGAAGACCTTTATTAGCTTGCACAGGTGTGTTTAATTATTTAGCTGGATCTAAACTCAAATGGTGTGTCCGAAATCGCATACTATCTGATCTGAATTTGAACTTACTTTGCAACTGTTAAAAAAGTATGTTCTGTATAGCGATTGAATAAATGAAATTCGGATGTACTACATCCGCCATGTTGTTACTGTCACGTGACACCAGCGTCAGTTGTGTCGCTTCACTGCCATTCTTAAATCCTCTCCCAGGGCCTCATGGCATACGCTGTATAAAATAATTGTTTGTTTAACTTAAAAAAGTAAGTTACCTGGTTGCCTTAAAATTTTGAGTTCATTGAAATTGAAAAATTTGAGTTAATATAATGAAGGCAATTGATTTAATCAACAGAAACTCAAAATATTATGTTCTCTGAACCACATGAATTAAGTTGATTTGACAGAAGAAAAAATGCTGTGATAACAAATAAAGTGTCCAGCGAATGTGCACTTCAGAATCTCGGCAGTAGTAGGTCATCCGGGGACTTTTCTCCTACTGTTTTCCAGATATGTATTCGTATACTACTCTGCTGCATGTGTTTTTCGCATACTATATAGTAGGGAAGTATTTGATTTTGATGCTCATGCTTTTGGTTGTATGAGAAAGAGCAATATATGTTTAAGAACATTTTGTTAACATTCCCATTAAGAAATGAAAACATTTCTGAGTTTTCTCTGAACAATGTTTTAAAAATGTTTTTTCTTGGTTATGCGAATATTAAAGGCATAATTGTAATTTTGAATGTTCTCTGAACATTCTGAAAAAAGTAGGCCTAGTAGGCTAACATTTAAAAATGTTAGATGAATGCCCAACTAAAACATTTAAGAAAAAACGTCCCATGAACAATGTGTAAATAACGTGCTAACGTTTAAAGCACATTATTAAAGACGTATAACTTTGAAGGAATGTTCTATTAATGTTATTGAAAGATCATAACTTTGATAAAAAAAGAATCACTTTAAAATAACTCAAAATAATTTGGCGAAGTGATACAGAATAATGCCAATCAAGACCCAGAACTACTTTATTGCCTATATTGTTTATTTTAAATATTGCTTTCTTAATGCGTGCAATAGGGTTATTACAAATCAGACACCCTGAGACTTGATCATAAGTATAAAGCTGTATTTAAAGTTACTGTGGTCTAACTCAGTGTAATGAAATGAGAATGAGCTGTGGCCACAACACAGGCGTGATGCTATTGCTTCCAAAACCACAAGAGGGCACAACAAGGTTCATGAGTGAATCATTTATTGATCAAACTGAACTGAATTTAAAATTGTACTTTGCAACAGACAAAATATGACATATACAGATTAAGAAAAGACAAAACAATTAAAAAATCATTTATTAGATAAATATATAAATAATGAATCAACACTCAATGCTCAGGTGACACCAAATACCATTTATTAGGGCTTTACAAAGACTACAAAATCCCCCAGATGAATTAAATTGTGGTCTCTTTCTATTTACATGATATGTTACTTACAAATGTACAAAATATAAAACATCTACCAACAAATGTTCCACCTGAAAAGAAACATTTTCAAAGTAGTTCAATGTTATGCTCTCACCAAGAGAAGAAAATTAAAAGACGATTTCTGATGTACCATGGACAATCACTATTTGTGTTTGAGGTTAGGGACCATTAGGCAGTTTGAAACCTTTACTGCACTTCTTATAAATGTTTCTGTTGAGTACTTTTACACTGAACAATGGTTGACAAGCAAAGCATCAGGCACAGAGTCACAGAGTTTGGAGGTTACATACATAGCACCGCTGTAGTGCTGAGGAATCAAAGAAGCAGTTTCCTGAATCAACAAAAAGGTAGATTGGAAAGAATCAAAGGTTAAAGCCTGTAAAACTGTGGCAGTGAGAATGAGTTACTTAGTTTGAGTCAGAGAGTGAAGCTGGATGTGGTAAAGGCCTGACCATATAAGACAGAGACGCAAAGCTTTTCAATGATTCACCTATAGCACCTTGTATGAAACACCTTGTACCTCCTTGACCATGTACATCAAGCTAACAGAGATTTAGTTACTGTAAACATGTGCAAACTCTAAAAAATTCTCAAGTGAAAAGTCTTTCACAGTAACATTTCTGGGAAATCGTAAGCGATTTTACAGTGGACCTAAAAAGTATTCAGACACTTTAGTCACACTTGTTTTGTATGAATGCCATTGCATTAGACTTGCATCTTCATAATAAATGATGCTTGTGATGAACCAATTTTCTAAGCAATTTTTGCAGTGTTTTT
>RJVU01079805.1:12096642-12107743 GCA_003731715.1 Anabarilius grahami | reverse complement strand
TTAATTATTAATGAACATTTAGAAGAATATGTGAGCGTTTGATCTAGATAGCACTGTAGACTTTATAGTTTCTATGCAGATTTTTTCAGATTTCTCCTTTTGAATGTGTATATATAAAAACACATGTCAGCTATCCTTACAAATACACATATAAATGGTAACCTGAAAAATCGGCATTCATTTCTCAAATATTGCCCATGTTTCACCTTGCTGCTCTTGGGCAGTTTCAAGTCTATGTAGAAAAAAGCTAGTTATTTTGTATGACTAGTGATTTAGTACTGTAGTCCTTAATATCTTATAATGTACAGTATACAATACCATTCAAAAGTTTGGGGTATGTTTTTAAAAAAAATACTTTTATTCAGCAAGGATGCATTAAATTGATCAAAAGTGGTAGTAAAGACATTTATAACGTGTCAAAAGATTTTCATTTCAAATAAATGCTGTTCTTTTAAACTTTCTATTACCAAAGAATTCGGGGGAAATATGTATCAAAGTTTGCACAAAAATATTAAAATGATTTCTGAAGGATCATGTGACACTGAATGAATTATTAAATTATTTGGTAACACTTTAAAATAATGGTCCGTCATTAATAAGTAACTATGCAGGAAGTAATGCAGGACTAATGAGTAGTACTACATTAACACTTCAGCTACTACTATTAACTAATATAGAAACAAGCTTAACTAATCAGTAAGTAATATCAAATTTAGGACTAAGATAGTTCCTTATTAGCTAATCAATAATTAGAAAATGAGATTGGCATCATTAAGAACTAATAGGTAACTATGAGAAATTATAAAGAATTACTAGTTAATTACTAATCACAACATTAAAGTGTCCGAGATGTGAGCAATTGTCTTTTTTTACTCTGAATATAGTCATAAAATGCATCATTAATTACTCAAGTGTTACCTAGTCACTATGCAGGAACTACAAGTGATCAGGACCATTATTTTAAAGTGAAAAACATCTTTTTCACTTTAAAATAATGGTCCAGATCACTAGCAGTTCTTGAAGATTGTCCTTCTTTACTCTCAACGTGGTCATAAAATGCATCATTAATTACTCAAGTGTTACCTAGTCATTCTTCAAGAACTACTAGTGATCTGGACCATTATTTTAAAGTGAAAAAGATGTTTTTCACTTTAAAATAATGGTCCAGATCACTAGTAGTTCCTGCATAGTGACTGGGTAACACTTGAGTAATTAATGATGCATTTTATGACTATATTCAGAGTAAAAATGATGACTGATTACGTCTCAGACACACGATGATGTTCTTTACAATTTGTCTGTTAGTTAATAGTTATTAATGATGTAATCTCATTAGGTCATTATTGATTAGCTAATAAGGAACCATCTTCTAAATTTGATATTACTTACTGATTAGTAGTGAAGTGAAGTGACATGTGGCCAAGTATGGTGACCCATACTTGGAATTTGTGCTCTGCATTTAACCCATCCAAGTGCACACCCAGAGCAGTGGGCAGCCATTGCTGCGGCGCCCGGGGAGCAGTTGGGGGTACGGTGCCTTGCTCAAGGGTCTCACCTCAGTCGTGGTATTGAGGGTGGGGAGAGCGCTGGACATTCACTCCCCTCACCGACAATCCCTGCCGGACCTGAGACTCGAACCCATGACCTTTGGGTTACAAGTCCGACTCTCTATCCATTAGGCCACGACTGCCCCACAAGTGTTAATGTAGTACTTCTCATTAGTCCTGCATTACTTCCTGCATAGTTACTTATTAATGACGGACCATTATTCTAAAGTGTCATATTCTCAGTGTAATATGAAACCATCCAACCCCTAAAGTGTTACCAATTATTTTAGAATAGAAAACAGCTATTTTAAACCGGAATACTATTTCACAGTATTACTGTATGTTTGATCCGACCCCAAACTTTTGAATGGTAGTGTATATCTAAACAAACTATGTTTTATGAAGCAGTCTTTACCAGTGGGTCTCCCTCTGTGTCGCTCTGAGATACTTGTTTGGAGGCGGCTCCGTCTTTAGAGGAGGTGTAGCCATCATAGCCCACGTCCTCCGGCCTCAGCTGCAGCAGTGACTGGCCTTCATGCTGCAGGGACGCGGAGCTCCAAGGGTAGGTGTCAATCACCCATTTGGAAGGGTCCTCCCATGCCGCCCTCTTACCATACAGCTGGAGCGATACGCAGATAAAAAAAGGCTTTAGCAATAAATTGTGAGAAATACCTACAATATGTGTGTGTGTGTGTGTGGTTAAATGTGTACCTGCAGTCCTTCTCGTACTGCTTCCAGTAGATATGGCACTAGAGAATAGTTCCACAGGTCGGTAAACCACACACGTGAGCCGTCCGCATCCATTGGACAGGACAGGAACAGCCGTGGACCTGGAGGCGACATGATTAAACATCTCTGGGCAAAATAACCAAATCAAATAATTTAATTGGCTTGTGTGTTGTGTTTATTACCGATAGTGACGTCTGAGGAGCTGTGAGCCTCTAAGAAGGAATTGAGGTGTTGCCAGGTTTTGGGGATCCAGTCAATGATTTTGATGAGGTCGTTACTGCGCATGTTCTTATCAATCTCAGTTTCAATCAGTTTTCTCCTCAGGAATCGGCCCAGGAAGCCCTTCACCGGCTCAGTGTGGTTGGCACACAGCACCCACCTGAGGGGTGGATGGTTTCATATTACACTGAGAACATGATTGGAAAGATCAGTGTGTGTTTGTGTTTTTGGACTATGTGTATGTATGCAGGCAGTGTGACAAATGCAAAATACGATCATTGATCGCCCCCATGTGGCGAGAGGCTAGAATAACAACCATCAGATGCTGTCTTGTTCATAACCATCTGCTACATAGAGTTTGAACACAGTACCTGAAGTTGTGATGCAACTCCAAGTTTGGAGATGAGGACACACCCTGGTTCATAGTTCCTATGACATACGGACTGTGGAAGGGACAGATGCACATAATTAGATGCAATTAATTTGCTCAGTTTCAGATACACAAGGAAAATCCACTATAATGGGGCTCATACTGTGGTGTATAAAACTGACAGGTCCAGTATTAGATCCTGATTGGTCAATACAGCTAAAATACATGATAAAGAAACAGTTATAAAGCAAAGCAGCATCCATAGAGGAAAACTATTAATCTTAATTTTAGATGTCAGGTGCTATATTCATTTTTTACGTCATATTATTTTTAAATGTAAAAATGTATGTCCTTTTTATTATTATTAGGTCATAGCTGTTGTCTAAAACTAATAATCAATAAAACCAATGACCATTATTGTGTATACAATCACAGTCGTATCTACACTACAATTCGAAAGTTTGGAGTCGGTAAGATTTGTTAATGTTTTTGAAAGACTCTTATGCTTCCTAAAGCTGCATTTATTTGATCAAAATGCAGTAATATTATGCAATATTATTTCTGATCTTTCAGAAATCATTCTGATTTGGTGCTCAAGAAACATTTTGTATTATTATCAATGCTGAAAACGATTTATTTAAAATAGAAATATTTTGTAACATAAATGTTTTTAATTTCACTTCTGATCAATTAAATGTGTCCTTGATAAATAAAAGTATTAAAACTAAAAAAAATAAAAAACCTTTGGGTTGTGTATATATACACAATATTGCAATATTGTATACAATATTTATATATATATACAATATTTACAAAACTCTTGTACTTTATTGCTTAAATAAAAGCTAAATAAACATATTTTTTTAAAAGTTCTCAAATTTGTGAAAATAATAGGAATCATCACCATTTGTGGTATTTGCAGTTGAGGAATCCATTGAAGATGTCACTGAGGGAGCCAATATGATGGAGGTTATCCAGAATAACTACAGTGGGCAGCTCGATCTCACACTCCTCTGTGTTGCACTGCTCGGCCAGGCTAGAGAGGTACTGTCGAAGATCCTGCTTTGAGCAAAGCACATCTGTATTACACATCTGAAAACCTTGTCATTACTTTGCAGGTTAGTTTCCCAGAAATGTGTAAGTCTGTGGCGCTTTCAAAACATTGCTCTTTGTTTGAGCATACTGACAACTATTGATGAATGGTGTAAGTTAAGAGCGGGATTATACGTTGGTTCAGCCAATAGCAAATGGGGGGAATCTTTAGAAAGCCTTTAATAAAACTTATATTTTTGCAATTCCATTTGTTGCCACTAGGGGCGCATCTTAAAATGAATGCTTCTCAGAATGGAAATACAAACCTTGCTGGATTTCTGGTCCACGTTGAAGCTCGCCAGGTTAGTGTCGGTTACCTCTCGACCAGTCTTGGAGATGATGTAGTATGCTAGTTTAGTGGCTAGGTAGGATTTGCCAGTTCCACTCGGACCGGACAAGATAATTCTACGGTGCTCCATCAGCAGGTTCAAGTAGCGTTGAATGATGGGTTTAGGGATCAGTGTATCAAACACCAAATCATCAATACTACCCTCCTTCACACCTGCATAAACAGAAAGGCATTTGACTTACTTCAAATCCTTGTTGCACATTTTACATCTTTTGAGAACCTTTTGAGTTTCCTCACCTTTGAGACTGACTGTTATGACGTTGTTGTCACCCACCAGATATCCACAAGGCAACAGTTCAGGCACCTCAGAAGCATGAGATCGGACCACATCCCCCATCCTGTAGCACACTATACTATCCGAATTCAGGCCCAGACTGGTCAATGGGTCCACACGGAACACATACTCCTAAATGCAAGAAAATGAATCTCTTAGACCTGAAAAATTGCAACTGAAATATACATTCAATTTTGCAAAAGCCTAAAGTGGCACCTTAAACAAGCGTCGTATTACTCCGTCCAACACGTCCCACTTGGTTTTGCCACTGACGCCAATGGAGCCAATCAGATACACCTTCTTCTGCATAGCCTTAGATGATGAGAGGATATGAAATTATGCTCGTAAGGTATTGTTTACTAGTAGTTTCTTTGATGATATTAAAACAGGCTAGTTAATATCACTCTATACCTTGGTCTTGTTGGAGTCACTGTTGATGGTGACCACTATACGGACGCTCCTGCCCTCTTTGCGTAGGTTGCCCTCATAGCCGTCATCCAGCAGAATATCTATGCACACAAACACAAACTTCAAACTCACTGCGTGACAAATATATCAAAGCCTGAGCAACTCAAAAGACTTATCGCCAAGTGAGTCATTGAATGTGGGAGAAGAACCTTTTCAGCGCTGACAAACTCAGCAAGCGGAGACACTAATGTTCAGCTTTGACTGTAGTTAAACACCGACCACTTTAAGCTTTGTTGTCTGCTGAGCTGAGCTGTTTGGTTTTAACAGGGCTTTGAATAAAGGAAGAAGGCTGTTAATGGAGGAGTGCGGCTTTGATGGGCCTTGTATGAGGAGCTTGGTGAATGGGCAGAAGGGAGGTGCTTTGTATTCATCCTGCAAGAGGTTCTGCAGAGGAGTGATAACGTCCCTGCACCACACGTCTGCCCACGCTCTAGTGCTCCTCCACACATCTCTCCATCAATTAAGCAGCCCAAAGTCCTGAGAGAGCGCAGAAGTCACTACTTTTAATTAGCCGGAGAGCAAGCGAGTCCTCGCCATCCCGTCCCAAAACGTGGTCACAGACACACCGTTCAAATCCTCCCTTACAGAAAAGAGGCCATTTCACTCTTCGCTGCGTTCTTTCTCTTCCCGCACAGCTGTGTAATGGTCTTTCCCATGCCAGAATTTTCATCAGCGCCACACCAGAATCATCAATAATACAGACATATGCAAATCTACACTACAGTCCATGAGCTGAGCACAATGGTGGAAAACGAAATCATCAGATTGAAAAATATCTATCTGGACTCTGTCGGCGAGATGATTATATGTATCAAGTTTGCTTGCAACGGTTTTAATTGGGACTTCATATCCTAAATAGAACCAATTCTCACAAGGAAACACCAATTTATCCATGTATCATCAAAACATTGAGAAAAAGAAAATCAATACCAGGATTCCATAAAAGTTTGGATATTTTGGATGTCTTTGACAGGTTGTGTTGTGATTTGGTTTTATTTGTCATTAGAAATTGCAGTTCTTCAAAGGTTAGTTCACCAAAAAATGAAATTTCTGTAATTTATTACTCACCCTCATGTCATTCCAAACCTGCAAGACCTTCGTTCATCTTCGAAACACAAATTTGACGCAGTTGACGTAGCAAACGCAAGATGAATGCAAGTTTGTGTTCTGAAGATGAACGAAGGTCTTATGGGTTTAGAACGACATGAAGGTGAGTAATTAATGACAGAAATTTCATTTTTGGGTGAACTAACCCTTTAATGCCTGTTTATTTCACAACAAGAACAAAAACTATAACAATAACTATTAACATTAAGCTTTAAAAAAAATCTCTCAATCTCTCAAGACAATAGCAGAGTCAATACCACAACTATAATGATAACGAAACAGGAATGATATTGTTGGATTTTTTTTTTTCAGTTAATGAGTCCAGTATATGTTGTTATATTTCACTGGCCTGAGTACAGCAATCAAACAGATAGGGGGCAGTCGTGGCCTAATGGATAGAGAGTCGGACTTGTAACCCAAAGGTCATGGGTTCGAGTCTCAGGTCCGGCAGGGATTGTCGGTGAGGGGAGTGAATGTCCAGCGCTTTCCCCACCCTCAATACCACGACTGAGGTGAGACCCTTGAGCAAGGCACCGTACCCCCAACTGCTCCCCGGGCGCCGCAGCAATGGCTGCCCACTGCTCCGGGTGTGTGTGTTCACGGTGTGTGTGTTCACTGCTGTGTGTGTGTGCACTTGGATGGGTTAAATGCAGAGCACAAATTCCGAGTATGGGTTTCCATTCTTGGCCACATGTCACTTCACTTTCTTTCTTCTTTTCTAAATGTTATCATATTGTCATTCTAGCTACTTCTATAACAAATTAACCTCTGAAGAAGATCCAAAGACTTTTCTCAATCCCCCAAAACAAGGTTACAATGGCTAGAGCAACATTTTGATTTGATTTTGGTACATACTGCAGATAAACATTGTTAGCCCCAAATAACTCCACATGCAAATTATGAAGCAAAGCCTGACCTGACATAATGGTGTCGGTGATGTTGAGGTTGTTTAGCGACAGCCCCAGAGATTGCCGTGAGGACGAGGAGGACGTGCTGGAGGTTTCTGATGGGGGGCGGGCTGTTTTAGCAGGTGTGGCAGCAGGTGTGGTGTTGCCACTGGACTTGAGTCTGTCATTCTCCGCCTTCAGCAGCTCAATCTCATTCTGCACATAAAACGAAACAAAACAAACAGGTAATGTCAAAACTACAATGATAGCTACAATAAAACTACATTTCCCTATCTGAACAGACATATATGTGCAATCAACACATACTATTATGTGACTAGAAAAAAAGTAACTTTCCCACACACTTCAAAACTGAAATAAGCTTTTGTGACATACTAAGAAGATTAGGACTTGCTTTCTGTTGTCTAAGTTTCTAAACTGTTTCTAAGGCTTTTAATGACTGTGAGAAGTTAGTTTAAAGATTTCTTTAATCTTTAGATTAGTCTTGTGTGCCAGGCTCGGCAAAACGGTGCAAAGGAAAAGCTCAGACAGATACTACGAACAACACAGTCTGGTTGTTTTATCTTGGAATTAGAGCAATTTGGCCCTTTTATCAAAAGATACTTTGATCTTACTCATTCAATCACTCTGTTTCAGACTTTAAATGATTCAGTCCGACTTTTTTGCGGCATAAGCAGTATAAGTGTTTGCTGGCAAACAGTTCCTTAAACATATCAACTCTCTCTGGAGTTTGCGGGACTCTCTCCCATGAGTGTTCTGTGTGGGTCCTAATAGAGTACATTGCTATATTATTATTATTTACTTTTTAATTTTTATACACTATTGTTTAAAAGTTTACGGTACACAGCACGACTGTTTTCAACATTGATAACTATAAAAAATGTTTCTTGAGCACCAAATCAGCATATTAGGGTATGCCGATTCTGAAGGATCATGTGAAGACTGAAGTAATGATGCTAAACATTCAGCTTTGCCATCACAAGAATAAATGGCATTTTAATATAATATTATAATATTTTAATATACATTTTAATATAATACTATAATATTAAAATAGAAAACAGTTATTTTAAATTGTAATACGTTTTGTAATAATTGTAATAATGTTTTTTATTGTATTTTTGATCAAATAAATGCACTCTTGGTGAGCATTAAGAGATTTATTTCAAAAACATACACTTTTAACCCTCATAAGTTGGCAGAACTCAACCATTTTGAGGGTGCTGATTGCCTCAATTTTTAAAGTTAACAAACTCCAAGATTAAGTAGAACGTATTGGCCTGGTTTCACAGACAGGGCTTAGATTAAGCCAGGATTAGGACTTAGTTCAATTAGGACATTTAAGAAGCTTTTATAAATGAGCCCAATAGCACACTTGCATATAACTAGCAAAAAAACTATTGTCTGCATACATAGTCTACAAATAATGCAGTCCATCCACCTAAACACAGGCTCTAATGTTCACCACAAATGCAACATAACACAAACCCTATAAATCCCAACATAACAGAAGATTAAACATGATGAACACATTTAAAATATATATTAATCATATGCAAAAACACACAAAATAACAATTAATTTCAACATTTATGCAGTTTGGTGCAAAGCATGCTGGGAACTAGAGCTCTGGTGCGTTTAGATTAATATAATCAGTTATTGAGTTCACTAAACTTTTTCTCTATTAAGTTACAATGAACTTTAAGTAATACTTACATAAAATATACTCATCTTATTTGGTTAATTTAACTGTTTACAATGTAAATTGTGAATTGCACTAAGACACTGTATTAGAATTCACAAGAAATTCATATAATACCGCAGGGCTCAGGAGTGAGTCAGCAAGTATACATGTGGGTGTGTACCTGCATGCGGTTCATGGCTTCTCGTATCTGGTCAAGGTGGTGGGCGGAGCTTAACGCCTCCAGTCTGATATCAGTCAGCTTCAGCTCCTTCTCTCTCAGCTCGTTCTTCAGCTGTAGGATAATCTCGGCCTCAGCCTCTGTACATTCACACAGTCTGCACAAACACACACCGTACAAGGACGAGCGGGTCAAAACACTGTTACACATCCAAGAGAGCTACAAAACACAGGTGGGTTTAATACACAACAAACTCCTGGAGAATTAGACATGGTCAGAATATTTATATGCACAAACACTTTGATGCACACAAATTCACACACTGGGCTTTGTGTTTTATATTTGTGAGGGGCGTTTGCTGCATTCCATTCAAAGTTGGATGCAAGATATTTGTACTTGTAGCATTCTATTGTTCATAAATGTTCAACATGAACTGCGTAAAGCTCCCTGGGTGCCACCATGTTAGCCTGACATCATACTTCTCACCTTGACGAAATCGGAGTTGTGAATTTATGCATTGTAACAAGTCAGAATTTTAGTGGAATTCTATTGGGTAGAAAAATTCTAGGTAGGAAATTCCAACATTTCGAGCTGAATGGAATGCGACATTAGAGATCGGCTTGCTCAAACCAAGAATGATAAGTATAATGATAACTTTATTAGCACCCAAACCAATGCACAATATCATTCTGTTTATGATAATCGCACTGCAGTCATCTGCTGCTTTAAATGATCAGTCTCTTTAAAGCAGGATAGATGTCAATGTTTTTACCGCTCATAAGCTGTAAAAAATCGTTATGAAAGTGATTCCAACAATATCGTTTCTCTATGTCATTATCGTTATAGTTCAGGTGTAGACTTCTCTATTCTCATAGAATTAGAATGATTATTAAATCTTAAGTTATCATTATCATTATAGTTATTATCTTTGGTGTGAAAGGGCCTTTAAGCACAGGCAAATTATTGAAGTTAAGCAACATATAGTAAATAATATTTTGATGCAATAACTTTTCACACTCAGTTAAACTAAAATGATTATAGATGATTTTGACTTTTTGTCAGCATATATTGAAATCTGTTTAAAATTTTCCATTTTTTAGTCCATCTCCCATTACAATTTAAATTCAAATGTATTTTGTCATACAAGTCTCATTTGTAACTGAAATATAGGGGAGGGATATCTTTTTGTTAATTAGATGTAGCTTTAATGATTTTAGTCACTGCACACTCTCAATCCTTCCCAGCATGCCACACTGTGCCTGTTACCGAGATCTGTGCTTGTAGACCACATGACCATTTGACTTTTTCTTTGGCATCCAAATGGGGGAGGACTTGCTATCACAAAAACACTTTCTGAAGATACATGAAATTGAGGAACAAGGACAGAATACAGATATGATTAAGGGATAGGATGAAATATAAATAAGATTACCAAAAAAGAAAGAGAGCAAAAAAACAAACAAAACAAGCAATAAAATCACTGAAACACAAGTGGAAGGTAAATGTGTTGAATGTGTTATGGCCATTTATGTGCAAGAGAGTGACTGAAATACAAAAAAAATGATATTAAAACATAACAAATTATGTTTAAGCATCTACTATATTTCATCGAGGTGTATACGCATGTACTGTATGTGTGTCTGTACTCACTCTGTGGTAGACGGTGATGAGCGCAGTGGTTGGGTGGTGCTGGTCTGTCTGTCGGTGTGTTGTAGTTTGGGTGAAGAAGGGAGGGATGAGTCAGTCATCTCTTCAATCTCATCATGAGACGATTGGGACTTGTTGGTCTTTTTCTTGCTGAATGCCTGCTTAAAAGAGCTCCGCAACTGTAAGAAAAAAACAAAACAGCAATATCATAAATTATCTTCTGTGGTAACCAAATGCATGCCAAAATGTCTGCATGTAGCCTAAAACATTCATTCAACAAATATTATTGCATTATATAATGCTTAACAGATCATTTAAAAGTCTGGTAAACATCACATGGTGATTTCGGTCAGTTTAAAGTATAGGTTAAAAATAAGATGATAGGGTTGATGTAACATTTTGAGAGTGTAAATAATGGCCTGCTCGTAAAATTCACTGTGCAGAACTAATTAAGCAGCAGAAACATACTGGCAGTCAGTGGGACTAGGGAAGCTGGTGGCATGCACATATTTTTGTTGAAACACTTAAG
>RJVU01079805.1:12049899-12096458 GCA_003731715.1 Anabarilius grahami | reverse complement strand
GGACGGGAAAACACTGACCTGGGCAGGGATGGAATCAGCCACCTATGGACAAAACACACTCACTGTTACTATTGACTGAAACGTTCAGCGCTGGACCAGAATTTTCAGGCACAGCAGCATCATTTATTCATTCTTCATTTGACTAGCTCTGAATGATTCATGGAGGCTGTGTCTGTCAGCACGGAACTAGTTAATTCCACATAACAGCATTTGACTGGAACTCTATTTCCTCAACTTCCTTTCATATCAGTGCACTCAACAATAAGGATTTTTTTTTCTGACCTGGTCGTGATTGTACTTGTACTCACAACAAGCATACTACATTTTATATGTATTTTAAGCATTTTCTTTTTTGGGTCCCACTTTATATTAGATGTACTTATGTATCAAAATATAAATACAATGTACTTATTGTGTTCATATTGTATTGCAAAACACTTTTGCTGCTATTGAGGTGGGATACAGGTAAAGTTAGGGACATGTTTGGTGGTTTGGGTAGGTTTAAGGGTGGGTTAAAGTGTAAGGAATGGGTCAACAGTGTAATTATAAATGTAATTACAGATGTAATTACATGCAGGTATTTTTTTAAATATAAGTACAATGTAAAAACATGTATGTACACAATAAGTGCATTGTATCGAATGATGAATTTAAATGTAAGTACATAGTAGTTAAGGCCATTTATAAATAAAATTATTTATTAATATAATAAATTAAAACTATAATATTATAAGACAAAAACATAAGGACTTTCCATGTGTTAGAATAAAAATGGTAACACTTTAGAATAAGGTTCATCAACTAACCATGAGAAATACATTTGTTAATGTTAGTTAATAAAAATACAGCTGTTCATAGTTTGTTCATGTACATCACAGTGCATTAACTAATGTTAACAAATACAACTCTTGATTTTAAAGGGGTGGTTGATTATGATTTCACTTTTTTGACTTTAGTTGGTGTGTAATGTTGCTGTTTGAGCACAAACAACATGTGCAAAGTTAGGACACTCAAAGTTCAAAGCAAAGGGAGATATTTTCTTTTAAAGAATTCACTGTTTAAGGACTACAACAAACGGCTGGTAGGGACTACAACAAGCTTCTTCTGTGGGTTGGTGACATCACTAACCCTAAAATTTACATAAACCCCGCCCCCGAGAACACGCAACAAAGGGGTGAGGCCATGTTATTGCAATACAGTACATAACACAAATGCAATAGCATATCATAAAAGCAAGATAACAACATGACAAGTTATAACTATAATTAAACTAAACTATACTTGTTCTATCTTAAAGGTGCCCTAGAACTTCTTTTTAAAAGATGTAATATAAGTCTAAGGTGTCCCCTGAATGTGTCTGTGAAGTTTCAGCTCAAAATACCCCATAGATTTTTTTAAATAAATTTTTTAAACGCCTATTTTGGGGCATTATTAACTATGCATTTTTTTAATTAATTTTTTTAACTGCCTATTTTGGGGCATTATTAACTATGCACCGATATATAGGTTGCGGCCCCTTTAAATTCTCGTGCTCTCCGCCCACGGAGCTCGCGCTTGCCTTAAACAGCATAAACACAGTTTACACAGCTAACATAACCCTCAAAATGGATCTTTACAAGATGTTCGTCATGCATGCTGCATGCATGCTTCGGATCATGTGAGTAGAGTATTTATTTGGACGTTTACATTTATTTCTGAATGAGTTTGAGGCTATGCTCCGTGGCTAACGGGCTAATGCTACACTGTTGGAGAGATTTATAAAGAATGAAGTTGTGTTTATGAATTATACAGACTGCAAGTGTTTAAAAATGAAAATAGCGACGGCTCTTGTCTCCGTGAATACAGTAAGAAACGATGGTAACTTTAACCACATTTAACAGTACATTAGCAACATGCTAACGAAACATTTAGAAAGACAATTTACAAATATCACTAAAAATATCATGTTATCATGGATCATGTCAGTTATTATTGCTCCATCTGCCATTTTCCGCTGTTGTTATTGCTTGCTTACCTAGTCTGATGATTCAGTTGTGCACAGATCCAGACGTTATACTGGCTGCCCTTGTCTAATGCCTTTCATAATGTTGGGAACATGGGCTGGCATATGCAAATATTGGGGGCGTACACCCCGACTGTTACGTAACAGTCGGTGTTATGTTGAGATTCGCCTGTTCTTCAGAGGTCTTTTAAACAAATGAGATTTATATAAGAAGGAGGAAACAATGGAGTTTGAAACTCAGTGTATGTCTTTTCCATGTACTGAACTCTTGTTATTCAACTATGCCAAGGTAAATTCTATATTTAATTCTAGGGCACCTTTAATGCAGAATTTTTCACGGACTCTGAAGGATCTTACAACAGTTCCCACATGAGCGATTTATAGATTATCTTGACAGAATATGCTAATCAATGACTTTAAGATAGTTAACTTCACATAATCTACATAAACTAAGCAACTAACCATTCAGAAATGTCATGTTGCATTCTACATGTTGTCACTTCTTGAGTCTCTCCCTCTTTGTCCGACTTCAGTTTGAACATAAAAGGCTGAACAGTTTCTGACATTTTTCAGTGAGTCTTCGTGAGGTAATCGGCGCTGCTAACACTATGTGCTAACATGAGCTCTTGAACCCCGCCCTCTGCTTAGGAGCAGCAGCTCATTTGCATTTAAAGGGACACACTAAAACGGAGTGTTTTTGCTCACCCTCAAAAAGTGACACATTTAATATGCTATAAAAACATTATCTGTGTGGTATTTTCAGCTAAAACTTCACATACACACTCTGGGGACATCAGAGACTTATTTTACATCTTGTAAAAGTGGCATTATACCACCCCTTTAATAATGTATTAGTAAATGTTGAAATTAACATTAACAAAGATTAATGTTGTAGAAGTGCAGTTCATTATTTGTTCATGTTAATTAATGTAGTTAACTAATGAACCTTCCTGTAAAGTGTTACCAAAAATATCTATATACACATTTAATTAAATCTTTTCTGTTATCTATATATAATTTAACTAATTAACATTTTATTTAATATGTTGTGTACGCAAGACAAAAAAAAAAACATGTAAACAATCAAGGAACATAAGAAGTAGTGACAATGCAGAACTAGTATACTACATTTAATTTGAATTAATCTAGATTTTAATATTTTTGTCAGAAAAAAATGTATTTTTATTAAACATTTCCATTTATATACATATATACGTGTATTAAATTATATTTAAGAGAAGGCAAAACAAAACTGTCCTGCAAATCTCTCTCACAATGCATCCTTATTGTTGAGCCCTGCTAATGTAGGGCTTTAAAGCTTACTATTTCAACCCTTGTCTCACTCGCTTTCTTTTTCGTTTGCTTTCTCGCTTTCTCCTTTGAGCAGCATTTCCAGACTGTCTGAATCCAGAGACCACACTGCCTCAAGTTATGCTGATGAATAATTAATAGGCACATAAATAAAGAGGTGATTGGTATTTATGAGCTCGGTTTGAGCTCTGCTCTCATTACAAGAGTCCAGGGCAGCTCGAGGAAAAGTAGCCATAACTGCTGCACACGAAGCCAATGTTATTTTTCAAACAGCTGTTTACCTCAAGTGCTCTTGACTTAATGCACACCCTAAATGAGAATGAACAACAGCCCGCTAGCGTTAGGAGATAATAAATCTGTGAAATAGCTGCCAGTGAACTAGAACAGCTGACAAGGAGTAAAACATGCACAATTGCATCTTAATAACATAAATATATCACCGGTAATGACTGCGACCTGAGCGAGAAGACGTTCTTAATTAGTACAGTCCTCAAAGAAGATATAAAGATATGTATTTTTTTTTTTAAATTAAGAACTGAAGGGTGAGGAAGTTTAGGGGTTTGAAGGGCCACTGCGGGGAAAAATGGGACGAGCATGTTGGATCCTCCATACGGGCATGCAGGAGAGTTTGAGGGTGTTATAGTCACCTTGTGTCCTCTATCCTTTCCCTGGAGGTGTGGTGAGAAAGTGAAAGACAAAGAAAGTGTGAGAGAGGGCGTGAAAGAGGGCGAGACAGCCGGAAGGGGGTGAAATGACAGAAATGTTTGTGCTACGTGTTCTTGATGTTCCCAAAATGGAAACTGAGCGAGAGAGGATGCCACTACTAGAATGATGACTAAATAAATATCACTTTATTGCAGAAACATTTGAAAAAAGCCTTGTAGAATATGATAAAGACACACTTTTCCATACTTTTGTTTCCTCTTACAAAGTTAGTAAAGGTTTTACTTTTTTAGCATTAATTATTATATCTATGCAAACAATGTGAAGGTCATGGGTTCGATTCCCAGGGAAAGCAAAAACTGATAAAATGTAAATATGTACATTATAAATGTGTTCACTGCATTGTAATGCAAATGTAAATGTAAAATATAATGAATTTGTAATAAACTAAAAATAAGATGTAATGTGAAGCCATTTATGCAGTATTTGGCCCAAAAAGTATTTGGATACTGAAATCACAATTGCCGCTTTCCCACCACCAAGGTTCCAGTTTATTTCCTCTTGGTTTGGTACGGCACAATTACAAATTGTTCTGGGCTCTATAAGCTCTTTAAACATTCACTGCAGTTGTCACTTAGATTGATATTTTGTTATCTAATGCAGTGATTCATTTATTTTATATTTGATCACAATGCCTCCTTGCTCTAACTTTTTTTCAAATGCTGTGCTCTTCACAGTTGTAGTCATCATTCTAAACGTGGACAAGCCTTACGGTGTGATAATGAAGCCTTGTGCAATGACTCACCCAGCTTTTCTTCTTTTTCTTCTTGTCTTCTGCATCTTTAGCGCTACCCATACTGGAATGGCTGGCTGCACTGTTAATACTGGACATACTTTCTGACGAATGCTGTCGACGGATCCTCAGGTCTGCTACACACACACACACAAATGGTCAATGCATAACAAACATTTCATTAATCATTAATTTCTCACCCTCATTCTGTTCCAAACCCGTTTGTTCATTTTCGGAACACAAATAAAGGCATATTTGATGAAATCCAAGAATTATAATTTTTTTATCCCCCATAGAAAGCAACGAAATTACCACATTCAAGGTCCAGAAAAGTAGTAAAGACATCGTTAAAATAGTCAACGTGACTACAGTGGTTCAACCTTAATGTTATTAAGTGACGAGAATATTTTTGCGAAATTGTTGTTTTGTTTTTGAGCACAAAAAGTATTCTCTTCGCTTCATAACATTAAGGTTGAACCACTGTAGTCACGTTGACTATTTTAACGATGTCTTTACTACTTTTCTGGACCTTGAATGTGGTGATTACATTGCTTTCTATGGGGGATAAAAAAAACTCTCGGATTTCATCAAAAATATCTTAATTTGTGTTCCGAAGATGAACGAAGGTCTTACGGGTTTAGAACTACATGAGGGTGATTAAGTAATGACAGATATTTCATTTTTGGGTGAGTTAACCCTTTAAAGCTTAGTAAAATGGCATATACCTTTTACACAGAAAATGTTTGTAAGTGATTTTTTCAAACTTAAATCATGTAAAAAAAAAGAAAAAGGAAAGAAGGGACAAGTTGAAATTACATTTTCCGGTAATTGATTATACCATAAGTGCTGCTGATTGAGTTTAAAGGTATGGTCACATTAAGTAAAAATTTCGGTCAATTTTAGTGAGCAAAAACATTCATTGTTTATCATCAATAGTGTAGTGACGCATGAAGCACAGCTCACACAGAAGTCAATTTTTAAACCAAGTACAGTTCTGGTAGTTGACACAGCGAATTTGCTGCGTGACCAACGTGATACGATAACGAAATCAGTGCGGGGAAATCTTTTGCATAAATTCCTACTGAAATGACTGGATTTTACATGTGAAAATTCACCAAAAAATGGTAAATATGACTGCACCTTAACTTGAACCTGAATTACTCCTTTAATAACTGTGAAACAGAAAGTTATGACAGATTTTGAAATATTTACACAAGCAGCACCTTTATGAATGTGATCAGGGCCGTTGAGGGCCACTTGAATGGCCGTCTGAGCATCTGTGTTCTGAGCTTTCAATGCTTCAATGGTCTCTCTCAACTCTGCCAGCTCGGACTCCTACAACAAACACAGTTACATTGCGTATAAACACAACCGACTTCCCCTGAACGCTTAGAAAAGTAAAAGCACACCACCCCTCAACAAGCCACATGATTATGATTAATGTCTGTTGCTCAAATGGTGCAGGGCGAGTTGCGCACCAAAGTTGAATACTTATGGTTAGAGGTTTGTTTAAATCCCAAACCCTAAATATAACCCTAAATATGCACAATAATAATTGTGATGCTAGCAAACATTGCTCATTTAAATATCAAATCAGCATTACTTCAGAATCACTAGACAGGAAGTGAGCCACATTGGCACTTTTGGTTTTTGACCCTACACAAACTCTTTTGTAGGGAAAACGCAAGCTCCCTCTTGTACCACCAGCTGTCTTATTCCTCTATCAGACGTTTCCTGCCAAAAAAAGCACATGTGGAGATAAGCGCCCCGCTGAGCCGAGGAACTGAGCATGTGTTGCAGCCCCCTATACCATCACAACACGGTCTCTCTGTAGATCCAGAGCTCAGGATTCTCACGCTTGCGATAGGGTTTTGCCTTTAATTGAAAGTCGGGCTGTCTTAACAAAGATGTCCCTCTGTAATCTCTGATGGTTTATTCAAGAGGGATTAACATGGGCAGGAACTCATTAAGTCAAGGAGGGTGCTTTGTGCAAATTAAGGGAGCAGTTTCACATTTTAACCTGAAGGTTAAATTTACATGATGACTGGATGGTTTTGTTGATGGGTGGTTGGAAGAACTGCTCAGTCCAAATATAATAGAATATGTGCTATTAAATATCAACAAATACATATAAGTTATTCACATTTGTGTGTATGTCCTTTCCTACCTTTTGCTCCGCTGTCATCGTTAGACTCTGCAGGCGACAGGTCATGTTTGCCAGACTCTTCTCAAACGCAGCCACCAGGTGTGCCTGTCAAAACACACACATAGATTTCAACACAGGGTTCTTATAAGATACTTTAACAAATCCACAAGGTAACTGAGAAAGAATTGCAAAATTAAAATTCTCTGGGTTCAAGGTTATCAAAGGTCAGTCGCTGAACATCTAGAGGTAGTTTACATTCTTGTGTGGTTTCAGCGTCATTACTCCAGTCTTCAGTGTCACATGATCCTTCAGAAATCATTCTAATATGCTGATTTGCTGCTCAGGAAGCATTTTGTATTATTATAAATGTTTAAAACTGTTGTGCTGCTTCATATTTTTGGGTAAACCATCATACATTTTTTTTTAGTATTCTTCGATGAATAGAAGGTTCAAAAGAACAGAATTTATTTATCTTTTGTGACATTACAAATGTCTTTACTGTCACTTTCGATCAACTTAATGCATTCTTGCTGACACTTGTTTTTCATTCTAAACATACCAAACAACTCACAAAGCCTGCTTTACTTTCGGCAACACAAACCAATGAAGCCAATATTATGAATGCAGTGGGTGTAAAACAAATATAAGTACACGGCGAGACCCACAGTATAGATTTTCAGATCTATTAAGTTTATCCTTCTGTATATAAAAACTTACAGCACACTCTGGGCATCTGAGTGGGAAAGACTATCATATATCTTTGTATCCGCCCTGTCTGAGCCTCTGGAGGATTCCTCCTGGGTAACTCTGATCTATACGGCACAGGCAAGCTGAACAGTGCTGTGAACTCCTCAACAGTCGTCAAGGGCTTTGAAGCATGTTTCAGGTTTAAGCTACTGAGAAGGAGTTCAAAGGAAACACAATGTCTAAGGCTTGTCTGAACATAAGGCCCAGGGCTTTGGTGGAACAGCCATCTCTCCTGACCTCAGCTATACTGAAAAGATGTCTGATGTAAGTGAATGCTAAGGAGAACACGTATATTCACGCATCGGAAGTAACAATAGAATTGCATTAGAAATGACCCAGTTTGGCATTTGACTCATGGTGTTCTAAAAAATTAAGGCACAAAAACAAAAAATTTAACAAAACTAAGTTTTGTTGGTGTATAAGGAGTGACAAGGTTACAAAGATATGCAAGGCCTGTCCCAGGGTGTGAACTACGGGGGAGCTCGGCTCCCCTTAATAAGACATGGGCTCCCCTGAAAACGTGATTTGTGAAATTTTGGGGGGTCTCAACAAATATTGACAATGTGTTATTTTGACGTGCAATTTCAGTTTTGTGTAATGTGATCATTGTGGATTATTATGTGTAAAATTGTAAAAATATTCATTCATGCATGACGGCGATTTAAACCTAATTCACTTCAATAAAGATAACTATACATGCTATTCTTGTCATGAGCATCAAGGTGTGGGGGCACTACGGTGCAAATTCCACTCATGTTTAGTACATGTTAACTCGAACAGCAAAGGAAGCTGACCCCAGGCCTGTGTTAAGGTGAGGCATGTTATTCGCAATTATGTGTTGTGGCTGGGTTGTTATAGGTCTGTGTGACTCTCCATGACTTAGGCCTAATTGAACGGAGGAATTTTGGTATTCCTCTGTAGCCTGACGAGTAACTTTAACTGTTGTTCAGTTCATGTGAACTCAAAGACAGCCTGATGCTTTTTTTATAGACTATTTGTGGGTGGCTGTTTGTTGTTTCACCTATCAATTTGTGTCGATAAAGTATAATAGGGTAAATCCTGTATAGTGATTGATCCTATATAGTGCTAGTAGTGTTTACACTCGTAGCTGTTATGTATCTTCGTAAGTCATTGTAAATCCTTTTGAGGCACGCGCAAGCGTTTTTTCCCCAAACATACATACTGGAAATGATCAGTGAAATAAGATTTAAACCACTCAAACACAACACCAGAGATGCCTAACCACCCACATATCTTTTCAAGAAGGTTGGTATGGCATATTGTGTCAAAAGCAGCACTAATGTCTAAGAAAACTAAAATGCTTCAAGCATCCGTATCAGTAGAAGTGAGAAAGTAATTTGTGACCCAGACAAGAGCGGTCTCAGAGCTGTGTCCTGATTTAAATGCAGACTGAAACGGTTCTAACAGATTATTTGAGAAATAAATTTTTNGTGTCGATAAAGTATAATAGGGTAAATCCTGTATAGTGATTGATCCTATATAGTGCTAGTAGTGTTTACACTCGTAGCTGTTATGTATCTTCGTAAGTCATTGTAAATCCTTTTGAGGCACGCGCAAGCGCACGAACATGCACGAACATAAATTAAATTATTATTTAAATCATATTTAAATAAAAGTTATAAAAAATTAAAATTCTAATATTTTAAATATCACTGTGTTTTATAATAGAGGTGTATTCAAAAGGTTCTTGGTATATACTATTTAAAATGCCTGCCAGGAAGTGAAGCCAAGCGAATACTGAGAGGCACAATGCCAAATGCTTGAGTGACTCTAATGGGAGAGCGCCTCTATAAACACAATTTTACGACATGCACTGCCCTGACCTGTTTGTCCATCCATTTATATTCCTTCAACAATCTGTCCACACTGAGTCCCTCAGCCCAGTCAAGCACACCTGAAACAGGCAGCATTTCCACAAACCATACACAAAGGTGCCTGACACATGAATCCCACCAAACAAACTCTCACCTATTCAAATCTCTAGGTGGACATTTTTAACATTTAAGTTATTTTAAACTATGATATGGATACAAATGAAAGCCACATATTAGCTGTTACATATCTTGTGTTATCACCCTACCTGGTGTGGTTGCGATGAAATCCAGATGTTTTGCTGCTGTAATGACAAAATCTGAGCAAAATGGTCTTGGCTCTTCAACCTTTCTTTACCCGGATAATGGTTCAGCTGTGGCCAAAAGAGTGAACTAGCTAAAGCAGTACCCATGTTAACCACTGCCATTCTTAAGCTCTCTCACACCTTAATACAAAACTCCACAGACTCTAATACAAATGCACATGAAACTGAGGGATTATCCAGTGGTTGGGCGGGAAGATTTGGATGGAAGAACAAGAGAATCTTTGAGGGTTTATACCCAAATTTGGATACTTAACCTACACTTAAATGCAAATTATGGACTTTTTGATTGTAATTGTAAGTTCAGACTGGTGTCAAATGTATTGCTTCAAAATACTTGTGCTAATTTTAAAATAAATGTCACTTGGTTTGACATTGTGATACTGGTTTAATTATACTGGTTTGCAATAGCATTCAGACATTTGCCGTAAGTGGGTCCAGATTCAGGAAGTGCAATTTAATGTTCATATGATATAGTTTCTGTGTTGTTAATTCATAATTTTATTATGTTGCTTTATGGCATCAGAATTCAACAGAAACAAAGATGTTCTCTTGCATCCCTGAATACTGAACACCAACTTTCAAAAGTTGTTCAAAGTTCAAAAACATCCAGCTGGGAGCAGACATTTCAATCCGCTCAACTATTGTACAACTTGAATAGATTTAGTTCGCAGCCATTCTCCCATACACGAATCCTGTCAAACACAAATCACAGAGGAGGTCAAGTGAAGAGACAGGAACTGTCTCATGCTCTGTCACACTTCTCACTAAACTGTCAGAGAGCAAAGCCCTTCATCACACCTGCCCTCATCACTCCTGAGACAGAAAAGTGAATAGATCTCAGCCTGGTCCAAACTCTGCTCTCTTCTTATACTGCCTTCACACATAAATCTAATGTGACACTGAAACAGTGTGGCCTAGTTTGACAATGCAGGAACACAAACTAAAACGTCTCCTCAGAATACCACAGTCAAAAATTAAACGTCTGCGATTTTGAGCTGCTTTCAATGCGCAACTCACGTTATGACAATGCAAATTCCCAAACATGCTGACTGTTAATAGTTTATCTTAAGAAGCCACTGCTGTGCATTTTACAAGATTTTCCTGATATAACTTTAATATATTATATTTATTACTGTCAGGCGATTTTTTAAGACAATGTCAGCATGTGAAAATAATTTATATCTCATCCGAAGCGCGCACAAGCTAATCTCAGCCAGCGCGCAATAACGAGTTCTCTTTCAAGTCTTGCACTTGAACAAACAAATTCACACAATAATTATGTCAACATGCCCATTTTGGCGAGTATCCTAGCAATATTCGGTTATGTCTTAAGTGAACGTATAACAGTCGAAAAAATACAATGCATGTGTAAAAGTACTGGATCGTGCATTATGTCTTAAAGGGAAAGAACTGCTGCCTGTGTTTTTAATATTAATCAAACAAAAAATGACAAAGAAATCACTCACTGCTCTTGACTGAATAGCTTTTGTAACTTCAATAATGATTCATCTTTATTTAATTTATACAGTGAAGATAATATGCAGTGTTATTTTGTATTTGAGTACTTTATTCATTTTCTGTACCTGAAAACTTCTGTTAGATACCTGAAAAACCTGAAAAGCACTGATTTTTTGTTCTTATTTTCTTTCTTTTTTTTATTTGAGAGTAGTCCAATTTTCCCTGAATATAGCACATACCAAACCGTACCGAAACCGTGACCCTAAAACCGTGATACAAACCGAACCGTGAGTAATGTGAACTGTTGCACCCCTAATATATAAATTAATATAAAATTTTGATATTTTTTATATAATATCAAATAGTGAACTATAGTGCAAGACACTATAGTTCATTTATGTAAGTGAGGATAGCAAAATAAAGTAAACTGTGACATTATTATACCCAAAAATTATTCATACAGTGGACTACTGGTAAAATTGATAAAAATTTGGGACCAAAAATTATTCAGACACTTTGACCTGACCGTGTTTTGCTTTAATGTTATCAGACATAATTAAGTTTATTTTTTCTTACACAGTTTATCTCTGAGATCTTGTCATTTTTATTACCATTTTTTAAACTATTGTGAATAAAATGTATTAATGAATGAAATGTTCAAGGTGTCTAAATAAATTTTGGTTTGACTGTATATATATATATTCAAATCTATTATTTCAAAATTAATTTTATTAAATTTTCTTGGACCTTGGAATTACTCATAATTTTACTGCAGCACAGGCATTATTATGTATTCCAAATTTAAAACACTAGCCCCCGGTTTCATAGACAAGGCTTAAGCTAGTCCTAGACTAAAATGCATGTTTTGCTGTTTTAACTGAAAGCAACTTGTACTGACAGATCTTAAAATATGTCCGTGCCATTGTTTTGTCTCAAGATGCACACCAGTAATGTATTTTTCTAGGATACATTTTTAAAAGTTACTTAAATACCCTAATTGAACTAAGGCCTAAGCCTGGCTTAGGCTAAGCCTTGTCTGTGAAACCGGGCCTACATGAGATGTATTTTGATGCCTTTTGACTGCTTTTCTTTGTTTCAGCATCTAACTCACGTTGGCTGCCAGCTGAGAGGTCAGGGTTGCCACTTTCTCCTGAGAAGCGTCCAGCTCTCTTCGCAGTTTTCTGATTTGCTGCAGGAAAAGAAGTGGTTTCTCATTACAAACTTCAATGAGCTGTGCACTCAAGCAATGGAGAATAAACTGCTTTCATTTCCTTTGCTTAACTGTAACAAAAGAACCTAGATATCAATCAGTGGCCTCAGGTAAGCACTCTGACATGTAAGACTTTGAAGTACTTTTCAGTGCTTTCTCTTGTATTATACTAGAAGAGAGTGTGTGTAAAATGGGAAATTACCGTTGTATTTTGGACTGTTTGGCCCTTGATTGAGAAAAGAAAATACAATTAACTTTATGTTGCATGTTCGTACAAAATGCAGGCATAACCATGAAACAAGAATACATTTGTTTTTAGTAGTTACAGGAAAAGTTTAGCTGTTCGTTACATGTTAAGCATTACATGACACAGCACATATAAAAGTTTGCAGTCTTGGACAAATATGACAACAGGAAAGAGAATATTAATGGCACACAAACACAAAAGAAAGTGAAATCAATGGAAAATCAGTGATCAAATGAACAAGTCCAAAGTCCAAATTAAAGTGAACCTGAGAAATTATGGGTGTGTATGTTAAAGGTGCTAAATAGGATGTTTTGTTTTATACATTTTTACTTATTACTTGAAACTGTCTTTACTAACTGATAAAAGACTATTTATTAGGTGCACTGAGAGGAATATTATTAATATACATTATCTGTGCACGAGGTAGGGCCTTAAAAACATCAGCCAATCACTGCCATGACGTTCCGGCTGCGCGCTCCAGTGACTTTCCACACTCCACAGACGCCGCATGCAATGTTTTTGTCAGGAGACAGGAGTAACAACTGCAGATTATGAGTTACCTGGGGTGAGTCCGACATAATGAATCCACTAAGTGTGTGCGCGGCTTTAAGTCGTATTATGAATGTAAATTGATACTTATGACTGATCGCGCTCAAACGCGTCCAGTCAGAGCCAGTTGCGTTCAGTCTGCGATTACAGTCGTGTTCAAATTCCATGTGAAAGTATATAAATCTGCTTCAGGAGCAGGAAACAATCGCTGTATGTTGAGCATAGTCTTAGAATGTTTTAGCTAGTCGTTAAATGTGTGCCCGGCTTAATAACACAGCGAATGCCGGTGATAAACACTTGTGTTCCAATACTCGTGCACGAGTTTTGGGAGGCGTTCCCTCGAAAAGAGCTGTGAAGGAGGGGGGCTGTTCTTACGCTCATTTTAAAAAATCAGTCGACAAAAGGATCCTCTGTACCACCTTTAAAGATGTTTGTCCATGACTGTGTGTGAGCTAGTGAATAAAAGTGAATTATGTATTTTGATATAAGAGTGTCTCATAAAATAATGCAACATAGGGTAAAATTTTCATTTTTGAAAACACTGTAGACTTGGCTTAAGAGTAGGTAAATATATTGGTAAATTATAAGGTAAATGTATTGGTTTGGTTGTCTTATTCAATGAACCAACTGATGTTGGACTTTGTGAAAGTGTATCACTGTTTGACCTTTTATTGCTTTTACATGTTACCAATATCACAAATATAACTAGGAAACAAGATATTCTTACCTCAGAGTGGGCCTTCTCCTCCGTCTGTAGGAGAAAACAACAGTTAAAGGAAAATGAAAATGACCCAAATACAATACTGTATTACCAACATCCCAATAGCATTTTTTGTACACATAACAATCTATAATCAGTGTTTCCTATTAGATCCAATAAGAAGAAAGAATTAAGAAGCCAAAATCCACACCAGCTCTTTGCAAACACTTAAAGGTAAATCACAAAGCCATACAAAATAACTAATGATCAGAATTTTGCCATTTGGATCAGATTTATGGTTACCCGTTAGTAGCAGCTGATTTGAAGCAAAACGTTAGACTGTTAGGGTTTGCATGTATTAAAAAATATGAAGGTGAATACAAGCAGGCTTTCTGTATAACAAATTATTACCTTGTCTAAAAAGGCCAGCACCTGAAAGTGAGAAAATGTGTGTTCAAATAGTGGCAAAGTCACAATACTGAGCCACCTTAAGCCTCTGAGATGGGTCAACTACCGCTATAAATCTCATCATTACTCTTTATTCATAGCCTTGGTGAATAGTGGAGGTTAAGTATTCAACGTTGATGACTTCTCAAAGAAATTACTCTTTACAGTTATTAGTTTGTCAAACTCAGGCAAATGGAAACAACATGTATGACGTTACGGTTATTCAGAGACTAACAGTGAATTTACTATGATCTACAATGACTTTTAATACAGAAAGCAAGACTCAAGCAAGGAATATAATGTGTATCTATTATATTTTGAAAGAAAACCCAGCTCTAAAATGGAAAAAAAAGAATAAATATGAAAATATCAAATATAAAAATAAAAAGGCAAAATGTAAGCACAAATTAGTTAAAATAAATAACTGTAAAATAAAAATAAAATATACTCATAGAGTACAACGGGGCTAAAGGCACACCATAAGGAAAATCTGCTTTTTACTAGCTGTAGTTTCTGTAAAAACTCAAAAATGTTGGAAAACTGTTGATTTAATTAACTTGAACGGAAATATAAATCATTAATAAGATGTTTGTCTCAAAATATATTTGGTAATTTGAATGATTTACATTTGCTACATAAATCTATAACTTAAGAAAAAAACATATTAGATCTCAACTTAGTGCAGAATCGTTTTAGAATCGACTTTGCAAAATTTCACTTGCATAGTGAAACGCAGATGCTTAACTGCTACGGTGAGTTTTTGTACCATCTAGTGGTTTCGAGATAAATTAAATCAAAATAAAATCTGTGCCTTTAGCCCTGCTGTACGCTATATACTGTATACAGTAAACACTATTGATTTCTTTGTGTAAAACATTTTTAAATGAAGAAAAACACTGAGTGCAAGACTTGCTATTTCTTTTGCAAAATTTAAATCTGACTTATTTGTCAATCACAACTTTCTGTAGGAAGACTATAGTGTCACTCACCGCAGAATATAAAGATGATGTGCTCGAGACCAAAGACAGAGAAGAACCATGAACTGTAGACAGAGCAGAACAACAAAACGGTAAAAATATTTATTTGTTTTTAATGCATAAATACAGGTACATGCATAAATAGAAAAGGTATATCAATGGTACAGATGCAAATAAATAAATGAATTCTGCAACTAATTAACTGCAATACTAACCTTCATCAGTGCTGTCTCGGAAGGAGCCGGACCGGCTCATCCCGCGTGGCCGTTCCTCCAGCGAGGTGGCACTGCCGCCCAAAGTGTGTCCCTCCCCGTACAGCTCGAACGAGTCCTGTGCTGGAATACTGTTGGAGCGGCTCATACTGGTGCTGGGAAGATTAAACTGTGACATACTGGTGGGACTCACTGCAACACAAATGTCAGGATGTCACAAAATTATAATTTATCTCAATATCTGCTTATGGTATAATGAAAAATTCACAATTTTTAGGTGTGCTACTGGACAGTATAAATCAGATATGATATATGTTTACATACACAAGTTTGAGTAGTGGTATTTTCCAGCGCTGGTGCTGGTTGAGCCTGGTGGTGAAAGTGGACTTCCTGTGTCCTGCAGACCTCCAGTGGAATGAGAACGCAACCATTCCTTTCCTTCCTCATGTGATGTCTGTCTGGAGGATGGAGGGTACCTGATTGTGGAGGAAAATAGACTGTTTTAGCCATTCTATAAGGTAATATATTCCCAAAATGCAATGTTTTTTGTTTTTTTCCCCAAAAATGTTTTTGGAAAATAAATGCAACTGTTGAGTCTATTAAACTAAAAGCACTAAATCTCCAGCTGTGATAGGGCGTAAAAATGATTAATACAATAAATCTTGATGATAATAACTGCCCACTCAGTCTCGCATCCATTCTTCTGCAGTAATAGCTTTAGGCAGTGGGCATGCTTTAGCATGCTTCAAAGACAGTTTCCATAAAACTAATGGAGATCACGTGGATCTGCCTGACTGGACTATCTTCAGTGCACACATCACTGCTGACCCGAGCCTTCAGTATTAAAATACCATATTGTGACCTAAATTATTTGCTCACATTGAGATTTAACTGTAAATAGAAGGTCACAAGCATGAAGCATTTCTGCAGTTTATCTTTTATCATGACTGCAGAGTGATGGCTCTTTTATGGTTTGGACACAACAGTCTGATTTCATTTAAATGCTGTGCTTATCTCTGTGAATATTTAATTGCTTCTTAAAAGCATTATGTTGCTGTTTCTGTGGTTGTCTCTTGCTAAATGTGTTAATAAATGGAAAACTAGTGAGTCACGCAGCTTGACAGCCACTGTGGATATGTAAAACATTTTGCCAACACTACCAGTGCTGTGGGTTGTTTTCAGCATGTTGCCAAAGTGTGTTATTTAAGGGTTCAAGTCAAAAGAGCCTTGATATTCTAGTCTCTAGATAAGACTCAGGTCCTGCCTTCTGCATTCTACACTACTGTTCAAAAGTTTGGTAAGATTTGTTAATATTTTTGAAAGTAGTCTCTTTCTGCATTTATTTGATCAAAAACACAGTAAAACAGTAGTATTGAAAAATATAATTACAATTTAAAATAATTGTGTGGCGAGCAGGGCGGGCGAGAGCCGTGAGGGAACGGCGCGAGGCCGGTGACGCGAGTGTTAATGATCGTCACCTGTGAGGCGCACCGGCCTCGAGTCCCTCACGGAGGAGCTCCGGAGGCATAAAAGGAGGAGCGACGACAGTGAACGGACGAGAGAGGACCAGGCCTGGACTTTACGTTATGTTTTATTATGTTTGTGTGGCCGGCAGACGTCCGCGAGGGTCTGCCGGCATTACTTTCGTTTTGTTTATTTTGAATTAAAGTTTAGTTGAATGTTCGCCGGTTCCCGCCTCCTTCTTCCCGTATTTACGAACTGTGTTACATTGGTGCCGAAACCCGGGAGGAAGGAGGGACATGCTGTCGGAGAGCCCTCGCTGCTGAGGGGGATCGCGGTGCTGCGGAGTTCGGGCAGCGCGGGAGTGTGAAGACCGCGAGAGGCTGCCCGAGGCGGTGGTACTGGAGCATAGTGACAGGTGGGACGGAGACCCGGATGCCGCGCTCCTGGGACGAGGTGGGGTGGCTGCCGTCCTGGAGGGAGCGGAGGAGTCGCCGCCGTTCGCCGTGGGCCGGAGCCTGCTGCCGTCCGCCGTGAAGGGGAGGAGCAGGGGACGGGGGACTCGCTGCCGGCTGCCCTCAACCGGAGGAGCCATCGCCGGCCGCCAGGAGGCGGTCGAGGATCGGGCCGTCCACCGAGCGTCCAGTGCCATCGCACGGCACCGCGAGGAAGAGCCTCTCGGCAGGCTGAGGACCGAGCGGCAGTGTGTCTGGGAACCGGACCCAGAATTTTTTTTTTCCCCTCTCCCCTCTCTCGTCCTGTCGCTCCCCTTGCTTCCGTCTCCTTTCTCTCGTCTCGTCTGTCCTTACCCCCAGGTGCTGCGGCCGCCGAGACAGGCCCCGGGGGGGAGTAAGCGCAGTCGCGGGAGTACCCCCCGGCCTGCGAGGGGCCATGGGGGTATGTGGCGAGCAGGGCGGGCGAGAGCCGTGAGGGAACGGCGCGAGGCCGGTGACGCGAGTGTTAATGATCGTCACCTGTGAGGCGCACCGGCCTCGAGTCCCTCACGGAGGAGCTCCGGAGGCATAAAAGGAGGAGCGACGACAGTGAACGGACGAGAGAGGACCAGGCCTGGACTTTACGTTATGTTTTATTATGTTTGTGTGGCCGGCAGACGTCCGCGAGGGTCTGCCGGCATTATTTTCGTTTTGTTTATTTTGAATTAAAGTTTTGTTGAATGTTCGCCGGTTCCCGCCTCCTTCTTCCCGTATATACGAACTGTGTTACAAATTGTTTTCTATCTTTAAATATTTTAAAATGTAATTGATTCCTGCGATGGCAAAGCATTACTCTAGCCTTCAGTGTCATGATCCTTCAGTGTAATGATCCTTCAGAAATCAGTTTTGATCAGTTTAATGCATCCTTGCTGAATGGTAGAGCAAGTCTACAGGTTTTCTTAGCTCGTTTTTGAAATGTAATTTGCATACCTCTAATCAAAAAGCCACATGATTTGAGGTATCATTATTGTCTGTAGCACAAACTGTACAAGATGATGTGACAATGTTTAATATTTAGGGTTCGGGGTTTTCAATCTCTAACTCCAAGTATGAGTAATAATAATGATGCTTGCTTTAGCAAACACCACTAATACATAGATGTACACATGTACTGGGTGAGTGACACAAATTCAAAAGCTGCAGTTGATGAGAATATTAATGCTAGTTACTTGATGGAGGTGAGAACAGAAACAAAAACATATTTAAGAGGACAATTACATGGATGGTGGTTATATTAGTACCTTAATCCCTTTTTGGGGAGAGTGTTTCTGTCAAGAGGCATGCTATTAAAACAGAAGGAAAATAAGAGAGTTATCTACGACAAACAGGCAGTTTGATCATATCAAGACATAACTAATAATCCATTATTTCATTAAACATATCAGGTAATATATTGTTATCTTATCATTTAATTAATGCCATATGGATATCTTGACTTACCCCTCAGACAGGGTGGACTTGACACTGCCCGTGCGGGTGACTTTTGGCCCATGGTGATGTGGGAGTGACAGGTCTATGGACTCTGAGCTTGTGTGTAAACTAGTCATACTATGGCAGCTCAGTGTGTCTTTACTGCCTGCAGAGGAACTGCTGAGGTTTGGAGGCCAAGGCCGGGCATTAGAGGGCAGAGAGAGGCCTGATGCTGGACTAGAGGCCGGGGAGTCAGTGCCGAGGTCGGGCGTTTTGCCGTACAGCGGGCTGCTGCCTCCGCTTTGCCCACCCATGCTGCCCAAACTACCTGTTCCTGAGGAGGGTGAATCCAGGCTGGCCTGCCGCGCCAGTGTGCCATGAGGACTGCCCAGTGCCGATGGGCATTTACCAGAGTCAGGGGTGCCAGGGGAACTGGGTTTACTGCTGCTCTTACTTCCAAACAACCTGGGCAAATTGAAAACAAATTGTTTGTAAACCTTGCTTATATAAACTGTCGCAATGAATTGAGTTGATTTCAGAAACGGTTTACGCAAAATTTGTTCTTTCATGAAAGAGGCCCTATGAATGTAATCTCACTTAAAAACAAAGTGTCATCACTCAGTTGCCAGCATAATTTCACTGGTCAGATTCTACTCCTTGCACATAATCAAATATGCTTTCAGTGGTGAATCTGCCCATGGTTATCACTGTATGGCTCCAGCAATAACAGGCTGAGGCAAGCAAATCCAGCTATACACTTTGGCTTCATGGAGCAGAGCATGTAGACATGTTTTTAAATGGACACACCTAATAATATAGAGATCAGCGTGCTGGAAATATGCACACTTCATCTGCTTTAATCAGCACTGAATTGAGTCTGATCAGAATGGCAAATCATGCTCCCTGAGGAGTGTTTCCATATAGGCACTTACATTACATAACCACCAGGTGGCACTATGACCCTAATTCGTCTCGTGTGCAACTGCCCTCTGATGTAGGAGAGAGGTGCTAAGACAGACTGCTAAAGCTGCAACGTGATTTAAATTCTCAAAAATGGGTTGCAGGCTGTTATGAGACTCACAGACAGCAAAGTCACAGGCAACAGGGACATAAAATGCTAAATGCATTAACAAAATGAAACTAACTGTATAATTGTGCAAATTAAATAGGCTTAACTTTTTAAAGGCTTATGTTACGGTTAATACATTTGCACATTTTTTGGCCTATGTCATTTTTTTTCCTTTTGCTACTACATGGGTCATCCCTTAATGTTCATTGTGAAATCTACAAAACCAGTTGAGAACCACTGATTTACAGTAGATTACATCCTTCTCTATTCATAAGATTATTTGTGGGCTGCTGACAAGATTTCAGGTCGTCTAATGGTGGCTGGGGGAAGTACAAGAGTAGGACAGAAGGCTATGACTATGACTAAAGCAATGAGCTACATAATCCATCACAAAATTTCCTGGATCTCTGAGGTAAGCCTAAACTCACTGGTGGATCAAATTAGCAATGCAGCGCAGCCTGAGGCAGCTCACTTCCATCTCAAATACTTACTGAGGAAACATGCTGGAACGCTCCTCCATGCTGGCCAAGAGGTCACGACATCACAGGAGTGAGCCAAACCACAAAAAGCAATTGTTCTTTCTTACTGTCTGCCTTTGTCCATTTGTCTCAAGCTAACTGCCTACTTTGCTTTCATATTTTAGTCTTATCTCTGCTTATGTCTGCCTTGTGTCATCTTTGTCTAACTTTTCTTGTCCTCCCATTACCCCAGTCATTTTATTCAGAAAGAAAGTTGGTTACCTGCGGAATGTGGGGGATGCAATGTCTGGGTATTTGGAGCCTGGCTGTCTGAGTCCCGATTGGGTGGAAGTGGGACTGGATTTGGGGGAAGTGGACAACCCCGTTCCCTCCTGATCCGACCCTGCCACTTTCTCTTTATCCGTTTGGTTGATGGTGATGGGACTAGAACGTCCTGACCCTACTTTCCCAGGGTCTCTTCTCTTTGTGCTGGTTGGGGTTCCTACCACCCCTCCACTACCTCCCGCAGACTTTCCGCTGACATTAGAATCAATGCTGCTAGAGCTGGAACGATGCCCGCTGCGGCCCACCACGCTGCTTCCCCCACTAGATGACTTTGCCGGTCTAGGTAGGGAGCGATACTGGAGTGGAACCTTGGATCCTCCACAGCCTAACAAAACGGCATCATCCTGGTGTTGAGCACCATCGAGACTAGTCTTACGCTCATTGCTGATACCTGCACCCTTCCCAATTCCTGCAGACTTGGGTACCTTGCCTAGAGTTGCAGAGCCACTGGTCAGAGTGGCCCCACTGGCTGTGATGAGGGCTCCGGCGGGACCCGGAATCTTCTTAAAGCCGAAGGAGCTTGTGGTAGGCGGACGACCAATGCCTGAGGGTGGCTTCTTCCCTTCATCTCCGCTGCTTTTGCCTGCATCTGATGGTGAACGCTGGATGCTTGGGCTCTTAGATGGGGCCTTGCCCTTCTCTGATGCCTTGGCATCATCCGTTTTACCTGTCAGCAGAAAGATGTTTGTTATGGCACTGGTACCTCCTGCTCAATCATTCAATACTCCTGGCCAGGGGTGGCCAGTTTTTTGCAAATAATTTCACAACCCAATCAATCATCACCAGTACAATGCAAAGCCGCTCTGCCAAACACTGTTGTATTCTAGCCAATGGCACTTTTTTGCATAAATCAGCAAACAGCACAGATAAGGTACTCTAAGGGTGCGTTCACACTTGTAGTTCGGTTCGTTTGGTTCATTTGGTCCGGACCAAAGAAGAAAAACAAACATTTAGTCCTGGTCCGATTAGCGTTCAGATTGGCAATTTTATCACCGAACCAAAAGATACCGAACCTTAAGGCACAGGGATACATTCACAACGTGATTGGTCGGATTTTATGACGTATTGCCTATTTTGAGATGGAACTTACAATGCTGTGTGCTGAGGTAAATGCGCTCGTTGTGTGTGCGTAGCGGTGCGTAGCCTGCATGTGATGGTATTTTGGCCAGCTGGGAACTCGTGAAGAGCTTGTAAAATGTGTAAAGTGGTCAAAACAGCAGCGGGAATCCATCCGTCACACACACAAACGGTCTGCTGTGAGGAGACGCGCGTCTGATGCCTGTCATGGGCAAACTCGCGACTATGACGAGAGGATTCTGTCCTTTTTAGGGTCTCGTCTTCCTGTTTTTGGTTCGTTTACATGTCTTTGGTCCGTGTTGCGTTCATATATCATTCGAACCGCACCAGAGTTCGTTTGGAAGCGGACCGAGACCCATCTTCTCAGCGGCCTCGGTCCGCTTGTTTGGTGCGCACCAGGGTTCGGATGGCAGCGTTCACACATGCTCAAATGAACCGCACTAACCGAGCAATCGCACCAGGGTTCGTTTTAATCAAACCAAACATGACAAGTGTGAACGCACCCTAAGCCAACTGAGTGTCCCAAAAAAGTAGCTTGACAGAGCTTCAGCTACAAAAGTTGGCTGAGATAACGAAAAAGACTCAACAGTCCCTTAAAGCTGTCAAAAAAACTCATCTCTTTTTGATTTTACCTTCTCTTTGAAGCTACACTAAGCAATTCTTTGGAATACTATGCATAAAATGTCCCAACTGACAGATATCACTGATATGCCCTTGGCTTTGTAACATGCAAAAAGGGATTCTTTTCTTTCATGCTTCCCTACAGGAACTTGTGGGCTCCATTTTGAAAGTTCCCTAAGAGAACTGCCATTTTTGAAAGGGTACCTAAAGGTTTTCCAAAGTATTCTGCCAGTCTCTCTCTCTTACCCCTTTTCCACCAAGGCAGTTTGAGTTCTGGTTCAGAGCCAGAGTCAAGTTTCAAATCAGTTATTTGTCTTTTGACACCCAAAGCACCAGCTCTGAACCAGGAAAAGTGGTTTGTATGTAGCACCAAAACATTGCTGGTCTAGAAGTAAGAACCGCTTGAGTCAGGGGCTGGGGGCGGGGTTACTGTGACCAACAAGATGATCAGAAACTTGTGACCGCCTTTTTTGAAATAGCAGCTAATTGAGCTAATAGCAGCTCGATTGTAATCTCCGTCTATACAAATTAAGGCAAGCTGCAAGAACATGTTGGATTTGCCATGTTTGGATGCCAATGTAGATTCGCGAAGCCACGAGCATCAATAGTAACGCAACATCCGCCATTATTGTTGGTGTGTTTCTGTTTGCTGCTGCCGGGAAAGATGATACGTATACAGTGACATAAGACCTGCCTCTGTGGTGGCTCTCTAGCCCATGGAAAGGCAAACCAGTTCTTAGAAGGCTCGCCAGTCGAACCAACTCCAAACCGGCAATAGCACTAACTCTGAACTAGCACCCGGTTCATACTGGTGAAAAAGGGGTATCTGAGAAACCACAAATGGTGCTTCAAGTATCTTTTCATATTTACAATGTACAACTGTATGAGATTTTGATACCTGGTGTTTTGAGAGAGGTGGACGAGCCTTTGGTCCGTGGTGGTGTGATGCCAACCTGGGCACTCATGCCCCTCCTCCAGGAGCCTGTTTGAGACATGGGCAAACCTGTCTTCTGGCCAACGTCCTCACCCTGACATGTAGAAGAAGGGGGTGAAGTCTTCCATTTGCAGGAAGGGTCCATACCTGGCTCCATCTCTTCATCAACCTTCTTCAGATCCTCAGCACCAGCCCAGCTGCTACCATCCTGCTCGGTATGTCTGTGCGTATCTTTATTTGACTGTGAATCACACAGACACACAGAATATAGTGCACACACAGTAATCTCACATTGGCAATCCGTCTGACAGATGGCCAAACTTTTCTTACTAGCCAAAGCAAAATGTCCAAAACTCTCAATCTGTTCAATCTGCTGTGGCCTACTGACAGACTGCTGATACAAAGCTATTTATAAAAAAGTGTGTGTGTGAGGAGAAAAAATACATAAGACTAGAGCCTATGCACACCTGTGCTGCTTTGCTCTTGCGAGATGAGATGCCGGAATATGTGGGTGGATTCAGATCGTCAGTGCCGATGTTATCTAAAGTATCACTCAAACCACTGCTGACCGAACTACTGTCATCCCAGCTGTAGAGACAGAAAGAAAAGTGTTAAAATATAAGCATAAACAAAAACACCTTAAATTTGGGGGGCTTCCTATTCCCAAAACCATCACTAAGCTCAAACTTAATGCAAGTATCTAGGAACTAGAATATCATTTGAGGGTGGGTTCTTTTGACTTGGGCCAGTAAGCAAACAACTAGCAACCACCCAGAACACCTTAGCAATCGTTCAGCAATGTGCTACAAGTCACTAAGCACCAAAATCTTATTGGTCAAAAATACCACTCCATGTTCATCATGCAGCATTATTGCTTTCACTGTGCAAAGAAAAATAATTACTTGTCATGCCTGGTTAGGATATAGTGTATCATTTTTTAAATTGAATTAGGACAATTCTGATTTAAGAACATTTTTTTTCCCTTGTGGACAAGACCCATTTGTGCTTTGTTTGGATTTTCGAGGTTTTAGCTTTTGGAAATATTTAGAGAAAGTTTGTGCCGACAAGGTTTGTCTTTGATTAGACCTTTCCAAACATTCATCATAAGAACCAGGACTGAAAATATGATTGCAATACACCTTCATTCATATTTCAAAGCCCATTATTGTTGACTCACTGTCACCATCTTATTCATATTATTTCTCTTAATTAGTCTTCTCTGCTTCAATTCTCATTAACTATTGATAATATTTCTCTTTTCCCCAGTCCTTACATTCTCATTCTTCTCCATTTACCAGACTGTGTCTAATTAATGAAGGATATTAAACAGTAGCTTTGACGTCCTCGACTTTGTTGACCCAGTTGAAAATCCAAGAGGAAAGCTGGGTGTGAATGCATATGAAGTTATTATTACTTCCAAAGCAGGATTGTACAGACTTGTGTAACATGGCCCAGTCAATTGCAAACTAATTTGCTGTCTATTACACCAGATAAATCATATACTGAAATTGATCACCTACTATCTCTCCTGTGTTGCTAAGCGAGCCCTGTTTGATCATGTGTGTGGACGCATATGTCCTCACATTTAATGAACTCTTCAGATCTGATTATATTTTGTATTCAACTCTCTGATGACTGGTGGCTATTTGTTGTTCGGCTCTACAGACTAAATTGACTGCTATACCGACATGAAATCCATTTAGACAAGACAAAGAGAAACATCCTGGCATTCACCGACATCATCTGACATAAGAGATCACTGAAATATTCAAACCTTTTTCCTGATGTCAATATCTACAGTTCAATTATTCATATTGATTCTAAGATTCTGAGTAATGCTTGCAGAACTACGTTGGCATCTAAAATCCAATATATTCATGTCTACCCAGGAGACGTGCATGTCCAGGACATTTAGTCTTCTTCTTGAAATGTTTGACGAGCTAGTATAGATTCCCTCTTCACTTTTATAATGTATGCAGGGCAGAGCAAGAAAGAAAGAAAACTTTGAGAGGCTGAAAGCAACTGGATAATAATTGTGAGAGACCCCGCAGGGCTGTTAACACCAGCATGTGGGTGTTTCTGAAGATTCTTGCATTAGAAAGAGGCTCGGTGGGTGCGAGTATGTGCGCAATCACTCTAAAAATATCATTATTGATTTTTCAACATCCTTGTTTCTCCCTTATTTAACTTCAGGAGCACTTGACACATTTAGCTTGAGATCTGATACTGTTATATAATAATGCAAATTAAAGATTAGAGATGAAGAAATTTAAAGTCTATTATACAACAGATTTTTCTAATGTCTGATTGGATGAGTTGAGCATCTGAAGCCACTGTAAAAAGTCGATATACTGTATGCAAATATTTCACTGCACAAAAAGCAAGCTGCCACATAACAAACAGTCAACAGTTAGACAAATGAACCATACTTGGCAGAAAATTTTTTAATTTGATTATTATTTTATTATTAAAAACTTTCGTTATATTGCTGTTGCCACCACCACTTCTGCTTCATTTAAAACTTTTGCAACATTTTTTGAAAGTATCCAGTTTGATGATGTTCGGTTTTCTGCTCAGCAATTATTTACACTTTATTGAACACTTTTCAAATATTAAATGACAAGAAGAATTTGCACTTTTATTGGAAAATGTGTATTTAATCTAAATTTAGTTCTGTGATCAAAACAGTTTGATAGCATTCTGGTATCGTTCTCCATTAGTATCCAACTGAAACAAATACCATTAATTCTTTCTCAACAACTTCTCAAGAATCATTCTAATGAAAGATATTTCTCATTCACCAAATGCTAATCTTCAAGTCATTGAACTATTATAGAAAAAGGATATGTCTATTGATATACAATTAACTAGAACTGTAATGTCAAGCATGATACACATCAAAATCTATTAATAACATCAACAATGGTTGTGCTTGTCTGAACTACACATTAAATGGCACTATTCAAGAGTGAAATGGCTGCAGTATCCAGTGATTTTACACACATTAGCAGCTAATTCTTTAACACCTGGGTAGAGTTATTGATTTGTTGGTGCTATGATGTGCTTGTAGTCCTAAGTTCAGACGAATGTTACATTAAGCTTAAGTGGACCACCAATACAAATCAATAACCACCAAACACCATTCCAGGCCAGCTGACAATTTCCCCTAATACGCACTCTACTGAAACCTTAGCATAGGGCTTCTTCTTTGCATTTACCCTCCCACAGTGCAAAAGTAAACATCTGAAACTGTGGTACTCAATCTTAGTTGGGCATCCTTTGCCAGCTGGACACTTTATGGCAAGGGCTCACTGATTAAGGTCACCTTGACAGTTTTGTTTCCACACACCTATGTCCCCGCTGTGTGTGCCCACTGCTTTGAGAGAGTGACATCAGCAGAAAAAGAGCACAGTCACTGTTATACAGCCAGAATAGTGACTAAACCTCCACTTCTTGTGACTTAACAGGATGCTGCAAGTAGGAAATACATGATTTCATTTTGGGTGTTGGTGTTTTTTTGGGATTTGAATGTTTCATATTCTCAATATCTTAGTTTTGAGAATTAATACAATTAACATGGGCACCATTTCAATGTTTCTAGTAACTGGCCATGAGAAATGAAATGTGACAAATTTTATATATTGAAGCACATTGTCGATAGCAAAATGAGCTGGGAATGAGTTCCCTCTAGTGCAGTTTGAGATTACATGGCTTTAAAGTAAGATTTAAACAATTTGACAGTTTAAAAGCATTACCTTTTTCTTCACTTAGAAGCAAATACTATCTTCTTATGCAAATCCAGCTAAATATAATGATTGTGCACCAAAACACAAGGTGATTCCACCTAAAATGTCAATTAATGCTTATTAGTGAATAATTGTATTAGTGAATAATTACCTCAACGTTTGGCTTTTTAGATTGAAATTTGTCACAGTTAATTCAGCAGAACAGTCTTAGGGCGACTGCCAGTGAATATCTAGGGTGGTACATTGTTCTTGAGAAATGTGATGCCCTATACAGACAGTAGTGGATTCTGGAATAGGTAATATACACTAGGCAGGTTAGTTAGTCAGGACGGCTACATTCTCAGCATACAGTGAGACAAACACTTCTTGCTTAACCACTGCTTTTTTAAAAGGGCCACGCATGTTGTCCATTCCACTCATTCTTGTGGAATGTGACTTAGTAGATACTTAGCAGATTTTCTGAGCCTTGCCCTGTGCTTTACTTCACTGTATGCATAATAATATATATGAAAAAAGTCTCTTTACCTGCTAAAAGCCAGTCCACGTTAAATGTATTCAAGCAATAAATTGTGGAGGAAGCAGCAGACTACCAAAATATACTTTACTGGAGCTGTACAACATGATTCCATTGTGATTCAGTATAGTTTTTATAAAAACAGTCAGACTTAATGCAGCTAGTGGGATAAAGACTCCAGAGAGCTGCCCTAGAAGCTTGCCCATATGGGTTGAATATATTCTTTTCTGTGCTGTCATATCTGTGATGTGACTGACAGTCGGACCAGGGTGACATGCTGTCTCTGGACCATGTCCTTAGACACCAGTCCATTTATGACAGCAATCCCAGTCAAAACAGCTGCAATTTTCACCTTTCACTTGAAACGTATACATAAAACGTGTTTCTGACTGTTGATTCTAGCACCTGTGTTTGGTTGGTTGAATATCAACCACCGATTATTGTTTTTTTAATTAAAACGCCTCGCAGTATGAGTGCCGGCATTCGCTTTAACTCAATGTTCAGTGCAAACGTCCATTCAAGCATACACTAATATTCTCATGCAATATTCAGTGTTGAAAGAACCATGAAACAATAACACTCAATAAAGCCATATTTTGGTTCCAAAGTGTATCAAAACAAATCAATTTCTTGATCACTAGCTGTGCCCATTGGTCTGTTAAATATGTTTTGTGCTGTGGCTTAATTATGGCAAAGCAACATATTTTCAGGGGAAATTAACCATCGTCTGTATGGTTGCATAACAGTCCTACAACTGAGTCCATTCAAATGAAGTCTTTTAAGAGCATGTAGCCATTAGCCATTCATTTTCTTCTATAAATCAAGTTAAACCCAAACACTAAAGTTCAATAATTTAAAGATTAGCATAAAAAGTCTTAAGGCCACACCATGTTAATTTTTTTATGACATTCATTGCAAAGTGAATCATTTACAGAAACAATATCTGCAATCCAATGGTTCCCAAAGGGAACATTTACAACATTTAGCGGTCTTTGAATGTTGACACTGATATAAAAGCACAATGCACAACATAAAGAATAATCCAGTTTAACAGTAAATCTGAATAATGAAAACAAAGTATTTTGTATTATCCTAAAGTTAATATCTAGAGCTTTAGCTTTACATTAAACCAAACAGTGACAAGCCTGTTAGAGTCACCAACATACCAAAGTATGTCCCAAAACCAGTGACTGATGACTACCGAATTAGGTGAAAGGGTGAACACTAACTCACCGCCCTGCGATTGATGCTGTCTGGCTTTCTGCAAGCTGCCTGTGTCATGCTGTAGCTCCAGGGGAGGAAGAAAAAGCAAAGGAGAGAGGAAAAAAAGAAGGGGAAGAAGATGGAGGAAGAATGCAACCCACCTGCTTGGTTGCGAAACACGGGCTGGAGGGAAAAGAGAGACATCTCGCCACTTCTTACAGCTCCACCCCACCCCCCACACCTCACCCCTCCCCAGGGCCCATCATGCACTCTGAGAAATGCTTCAGACATCCTCAACCAACTGGGGCGTTGCCAGAAGACACAGACTCCAATCAAAGTCAGAGTCAGGGTCAAACTTGAAGTTGCATGCCAGGGAACACAAGGAAAATGATGCACAATGACCTTTATGTGCTGATACTTTGGAAACTAGAAATATCTGATTCATATTTATAAATTAAATAAATGCATAGTGGCCTTAACAAGATGAGTCATTCAAAGTAAAAAAAAATGTGAAATGTACTTCAGCTGTTGTATTTTTACAGCTTAATCAAATCAGTTTGAATGAAATTACCTTGTGGAGGCAGAATATGACAATGCCATCTCTTATGAAATCAGGGACAGACAAACGTCACTCCATTGGCTTGAGTGAAAAAAAAAAAAAAGTGTTTGGCTTCTGCATTGCAGAGGAAACCGACAACCAGCCACCACCAAAATCCGCAGACCTGAGCTGCAGATACACCCCTTTACTTCAGGAAATCAATACACTGGCACCACTGAGGGATGTAGAGGCTCTGTTTCTCAAACAAACAAACCCACAATAACAGAGGCAGTCAACTGCATTCTTGATTGTATGACATTAAAATATGTAGAAACGACAGTTGATGAACATAAATGAGGATCACCAAACACACACACACGTTGGGTTTCCGTTGTTGTTGTTTTTTTTTTACACAGCATACATGAGTATATAGCTGACTTTATACTGTAGGATGTGAGTCCTTTGCATAAGGATCTTCATATTTAGGAACTTTGTCATCAAAAAGTTTGAAAACCCTTGAGTTAGGCATTATATAATGTAGTAATGTAGGCCGGTTTTCTGTCTGGGCACTAATGAAACCTCTTGTTTGTTTATGCGGACAGTGTTTCTGTTTACATCCCCAGGGCAATGATCAATCCTAACACTCCATTACTTACTGACTTTGAGCAGTGTTTGTCACTAGCAGAGTATTCCTATTAAAATCATTATCTAAACAGATGCACATTATCTGCATGAAGAAGTCAGTATTAATCCCAAAAACGCAGACAGTCTACAATCTGAGGAAGAATGGCTTAATTCTTTTATCAATTGTTCTAGAAAAACATGCCGATTGTTTTGGCATAGATGAAGTGGTAATGGCTCAACCATGCTCCTGTATTGATCAGGACCAGCACATCAGAAACCTCTAACGGTGGAAAAAATGGCCGTCAGAGCTGGTATTTCTGATTCATATCCAATTTGCAACACTGTACAATGGCAGTAAACTTACCACACCACTAATTCCAGTAGAGTTTGCTGTTAGCATGTTGCTAAGCTAGTTTAATCCAAAGCGACTTACAAATGAGGAAGTACAAAAAACACACAGTACACATAAATATTGGGTGGAATAGTCCATTTGCAAACATACGAAACAATTTCTACTCACACTTTGCAGTATTAAATAAAGTATGTTTGTAATCTACAGTGGATTACAAATCTTAAAAGGTGGCAATATTTTGGCTGCTCACCAAGTTTTGAAACAGAGCTAATGTGTCCACATCAAGTTTAAAGGATTGTTCACATCAAGAATGATAACTATAAAGATAACTTTAACAAACAATATATTAGCATCCACACCAATGCATGATAACATTCTGTTTATGATAAGTGCACTTGTTGTTGTCTGCCACTTTAAATGCTTGAGCTCTTTAAAGCAGGATGGATTTTGATTCCCTGTCAATGTTTTTCTAATTTCATTAGTTGAAAAACAAAAACAAAAACACTGTAAGTGATTCCAATTATATTGTTTCTCTGTGCCGTTACTGTTATAGTTGTGCCATGGACTCTGCTATTCTTTTACATTTAGAACGATTTTTAGAACTATATCAGTATAGTGATCGTCCTTGGTGTGAATGGGCCTTAAGGCCCTGTTTACACTAGTGCATTTTCGTTTTAAAAAGGCATTTTAAAATGAAAACGATCCTTGTCTACACTGGCGCTTCTACAGCATTTCAGAAACAATTTCCTTCTACACTACATGACCGAACACATGTCACATGACCACTCATGCACAATGGGCATGTGCATACAAGTGTAAACAGTTGATTCTTGTGCAGAGTTTAACTGTGGTTTAACAATGGTTGCTAAAAATGACAACAAGGCCAGCAAAGATTGTAGTTCAGTCTGAGACTGTCCTCCTATATTTACGCTTTAAAGTCATGCGCCCTCTAGCTGGCGTAAAAATAATGACAGTGTCGTGTTACGTGGACTTTTTACACCATTTGTCCTATTTCCGTTTAGCAAAACTCGTTTTTATTATTAACGACTACACCTACCCCAACCCTAAAACCTACCCTTAGTGATTTATAGTGCATATACACTTTATGAGCACATGTGTTTCCCGGGATCGAACCCACTATCGCATGATTGCATATTGTTATACATTGCAATGCTCTGCCAATTGAGCTACGCGAAACCCGAAATATGACGCAGATAAAAGGGAACAATGCATTAAAATGAAAGTGTCCTGTTGTCGATAGGGGCGCAACTTTAGCAAACGCTCCTATGGGTCGTATTTCATGAATTAAAATGAAAGTGTCCTGTTGTCGATAGGGGCGCAACTTTAGCAAACGCTCCTATGGGTTGTATTTAATGAATTAAAATGAAAGTGTCATGTTGTCGATAGGGGCGCAACTTTAGTAAACGCTCCTATGGGTCGTATTTCAGGGAAGTGACAAACGACCTATATAGATGTATTGGTTGGAGAACATGTTGTTCAGTCTCCATGTTATTGTTTACACGGTTGTCAAGGATACACAGAACGAACGTGGGCAGTCAGTTTACACTGAAACGCAACCCCGCCATTTTCAAACTAAAACGGGCTCTGCAGCGTTTTTGAAAGTCTCCATTTTCGAGGGTCAAATGTGCCGGAGTTGTGTAAATGACAGGTGTAACCGTAGCAAAAGATATGCGATTTAAAACGAAAATGCACTAGTGCATACTAAGTCTTACAGTCCTATTGAAACTTTGAATTAAAGAGACAAAGGACAGAAGGGAATAGTGAAATGCTGAGGCAGCACTCTTCAGGGTTTATCCCAGGTGGAAACACAATAATTACTCTGCTCTTCTGTAAATACTTGTGCTGAACAACAAAATCAGTATCTGAGCAGCTTTCTCTGTTTAGTTACTATTTAATATCCCTGGAGTTCGAGTTAGAAGAGAGGAGATTTACATGGACACACCAACAAACTTTGTATATTGCAAATAATGATGGATTAGTCAGAACATGCTCAAGAGTAAACAAAATGTTATTAATCTGTTACCATTGAGAAAAGAAACCATGTTGGTTGACCTTAAACTGTCTAGAGTCAGATTATGGTGGATTTGGTGGACTTTGATTGATAGTTTGTATGCAGCAGGAAGGAAACACAACCCAGGCAGGGGGTCTTATATTGGGAGTCATGATGGATATGGTCGGATATTGCAAAGTGTTACTGGAGACTTCAAATAATTAGGCAAACATACTCCTGGAAAAAGGGTATCAAAAGCACCTATCAACTTTTTAATCAGCACATTATCTAGTTGATGTATTTTCTTCTAATACAAATAATGTTTTTGACCCATGTTTTGAAAAAGAGAGGCATCTGTCAAGCACTTCTTTAAGCTAAACTGGTCTTCAGCTGGATTCTGAAGGTGAAAATATAACCAATCCATCATATGAATTTTTGAATCAAAACAGGCTTAATCTACAGCTTAAGCCGCACACACACTTAACGATTGTAAGGCCGATTATGAATGTAAATTGATACTTATGACTGATCATGCTCAAATGCGTCCAGTCGCGTTCAGTCTGCGATTACAGTCGGTGTTCAAATTCCATGAGTAAGTATATAAATCTGCTTCAGTCGCAGGAAACAATCGGTATGTGTGTTCAGTTCAGTCTTAGAATGTTTCAGCTAATCGTTAGGTGTGTCCCCGGCTTTAACAGCAAAATAAATGACATTTTACTGGAAACAGTAAACAAACAATGCATCTTGTGCATAAGACAACTAAAAGAACCAATGCAGTCCGATTCATGTATTTTTACATGCTTTGTCTAGTGAATCAGTCAAAAAGAATCACAAACCTACAAGTTAACGTTTTGCATCAGATCAACTTAGGAATGACTCACTGAATCTGAGCTGTTACTGAACTACCATCTGATAGTTTTTTTGTAATATTTTTTTAATATAACATGAAAAAAAAATACTGTATATATGACCAATTATGGACTTTTTTTATGATAATTTTCAGCATTTGTTCAAAGATGTGATTTGTGAGTTTTTTTATCTTTTTAGTCTTTTTAATCTAGTGGTAAAGAATCAATAATGAGTTAAAGAAGCGGCTTTAGGAAACAGGGCAAGAATATTCATTAATTTATGAAGTGGGCAAATTAATCTCAATTAGTGAGTGATTTCCTGCACCAAATGAGATGACCATCTATAACCTGAAAGATCTCCATGACTCCATTTTACTGTGATGAATGAAGGCGCAGGAGTCTGAATCATTTTCAGCTTGAAATAACAGACATCTGTGTTAAAATACTGAAACACTCACAAAATCTCTTCTGTCTAATAGGAATCTTTGTCAATGACTGTAAAATCACATCACTACAAAATCCTTCCGCTGTTTACCACAGAATAACAAAACCACAGATCATTTTAGCATCAGTCCTTCAAACAGACACAAACCCTTTGCTCTCACTCCCTTCTCACGAATAAACACAAACCAATCCCCAAGCTTTCCTTTCAAGTACAAAAATGCCGAGCAAGCTGTCATAAGCAGCCAGCCTCTTGCTCTGAGTCTGAAAGTGAAGGGTTTTACTTATTCATGTCTGCGCGCTGTCGTACGGGTCCTGCTTTCTCAACCACAGAGCTGCCGCTAGCCATGCCTCATCTATGTTGCATGATGAGAGTATTTATAGCCAAAGACTTTTAGCAACCATTGGATTAATCTCATGGCAACTGATTTTCAGACATCACCACAATGATACATATATACTTTTTGTCAGACAAGCACTAAATTCCCATAACATCCAGCCTGGAATGGCTTCATGACAGTAAAGTGACCCGTTTCATGCAAGTCAACACTGTCTTTTCTCTTTTTAATGAATATTATTACAGGATTACTAAAAACAACACTGTGAGATTTAGTAGCAGAAGCCCACTTTTATACTTCAGACCGGATTTCTACGAAGCAAAATTATTGCCATTGTACGGAAGACGTGTTGCTGTTGGCCGGGCTGCTTCGCTGCTTATTCAGCAGTCAGGGTTTTAAAAGGGCAACAGCAGATTGAAATAATCTCATTTTCCTCAGCCTGAGGGATTCAAACTGAGCTACATGCCACAGCAGGAGAGAGAGGGAGTGAGCTTTGTTTAAATGCCCAAATCTCAGCAGTCACACTCTTTGAGGTACTACACACAGATGGTCGCTCAAAGCATATGACAGCCACAATTACGCTACTACACACTGCCAATATGCAAACACGCTACTGACTGGCTTTATTATTCAAACAGATGAAAGTTAGTGAGCTTCCAGCATGCGAAACAATGATATTACTTGCTAGCATCAGTGGCGTATATCGACAATTCAACCGTTGCCTTGATGCTCATGTAGGTAATACTAGTTCAAGTCTGGCTCACAACAAATCTTGATTCTCTCTCACTGTTGCCTGTCCTCTCTTTAGGGTCAATCAAAAATGGCCTACGATAATTTTCTTAAAGGGGCTATATGTGGAATCAGGCTTCCGCCAGACCGCCTTCCGTATTCTACTCACGAAGAAAGTGTAAAACTCTCGCAGTTCAAAACACATACACTACGTCCTACACCTTCCCTATCGAAGTTACGGAAAAAGCTTAACTGACGCGATGCCAGTTATGTTTTTTTTTCGTAAGTTGAATACGGAAGGCGGTCTGGCGGAAGCTAGATATTTGACTTAATAACTTGTTAAATATGGATTTTTTTTTTTTTTTTTTACACAAACGCATCGCTTCTCTTCAGAAGGCCTTTATTAACCACCCGGAGCCGTGTGGAATATGTTTATGATGGATGGATGTGGATGGAGACACTTTCTTCAGCTCATACTTGTTGATCGTCTGCTCATGTTTGGTGAAAATCCCTCTTTTGATGTCATAAACATAAAATGTTTTGAAGAAATTGCAAATTGTGTCTGTGCAAGCAAAAATAAAATAATCTAATCTAATATAATATAATATAATTTAATAGAATTGAATAGAATAGAACAGAGTAGAACAGATGATTAAAGGGTTAGTTCACCCAAAAATTTAATTTTTTTGTCATTTATTACTCACCCTCATGTTGTTCTACACCCATAAGGCCTTCATTCATCTTCGGAACACAAATTAAGATATTTTGATAAAATCCGAAGGCTCAGTGAGGCCTGCATTCAAAGCAATGACATTTCCTCTCTCAAGATCCATTAAGGTACTAAAAACATATTTAAAACAGTTCATGCGAGTTCAGTAGTTCTACGTTAAAATTACAAAGCGACGAGAATACTTTTTGTGCACCAAAAAAACTAAATAACAACTTTTCAACAATACAGTGATGGGCCGATTTCAAAACACTGCTTCGGAGCTGTGACTCGGATCTCCTATCAAACGGCTAAACTGCTGAAATCATGTGACTTTGGTGCTCCGAAGCAGTGTTTTAAAATCGGCCCATCACTATATTGTTGAAAAGTTGTTATTTTGTTTTTTTGGTGCACAAAAATATTCTCGTCGCTTTATAATATTAATATTGAACCACTGTACTCACATGAACTGATTTAAATATGTTTTTAGTACCTTTATGGATCTTGAGAGATGAAATGTCATTGCTGTGAATGCAGGCCTCACTGAGCCATCGGATTCAATCAAAAATATCTTAATTTGTGTTCCGAAGATGAATGAAGGCCTTACGGATGTAGAACGACATGAGGGTGAGTAATTAATGACATTATTTTCATTCTTGGGTGAACTAACCCTTTAAGGGTCTATTCCAATTCCTAACCCATAATCCTTAGCAACACTATATATTAAAAACATCTTATATTATCACATAGTTTTTTTATTAATTAACAGTATTATTCAGAGTGATGGGTTTAGCTGTATATTATAAGTGCATTGCAAGGAAGAGTCAGAGACAGATTGGAACGACATTAAGCAGCAACTGTAATGAGTCCCTCTGGAACCTCCTGCTCTCTCCACCCTATAACATCACATCGCACAGAGAACAAGCGCACAGGGATCATGTTTATCTCCCCAATTAGAGCTAGTAATTGGTCAGGGAGTCAGGGGTCGGAGAAATTCTAACCATAAAACACACAGGTACTGACTACTAAATATTCAGAGCAATGCAAATTTGTGAGCTGGTATTAAAATAAACTGCTTATAGAGTGAAAGCTATACGAATTGGAGAGAAAGAGAGAGAGAGTAATTTCCCAATGCCAATCCAGAGTCGCAGGGGCTCTGAGCTGACAGTTTTTCTCAATCACGTCCCCTCTGGACAGGTAGGGTTCATTAGTCTGGGGACCGAGTTTCAGTCTGGGGACCTTCAGCACAGCTGATCCTTATCCACAGACAAACTGACTGTTACCGTGGGCAAGACTAAAATACAATGCATCCCTAAGGCTTGAGACTGTGCCGTTTTACAGAATTTTTGGTTGTGAAAAACACTTGACACTGACGAGGAAAGGAAGCTTGGCTCAAATGCCAAGAAAATTCCAAACCAAGCAGCAGGTACTGTAGTCTCAGACCATACTGGTTATTGTAAATAAATGCATTTTTACATTGGAGCTTCTCATTTAAAATACATATACTACTAGGAACAAGCAATGACAAGATATTCATTTCATTTAGTTCTCAAAATTAATTCTGACTTTACATGTACAACCCTAAACGACTTGTAAATACTGTTAATAATAATACGACTTGTAAATAAGTCGGTGATTTTGGGCCAAACAAGCTCCAAAAGGGAACAGGCAGTATGCCGACGGTGTTAACGGTGATATGCTTGACAGGAGACAAGATGCCGGTTTTGATGTGATTGGCAGGCCGCTATGATACCGTCTTGACCTCATCAGTTAGAATCACACCCAGTCATTAATATCTGCTCTCATCCAGCACAGACAAAGGCAGGAAGCAGCTCATTGATCAAAGAAAGGTGATATCAGGTCCTTCAATCGCTGAATCTCATTCATCAGCTGATCTGAACTCTGCTCAAAGTCCTCAAAGAGTTAGACATCACAAAATGGCGTAACATTCATATAAATCACACGGATTAGAGCTTCTGCAAAAAAAATTATGGGTCCTATTATCAAATGACACGGTGGAGGAGACCAGCAATGTAATGAACTCCATTTTCTAACATTTTGCTAAAATTCCACAGTTACGGAAAGTGTCACACATTCATTTAAATCTTGTCAGAACTTCTTACTTTCTTAAATGAGCTTTCCTCTCAACCCGTCAGCATTTGGTTGTTTCAAAGCCTGTCAGAGACCTTAAATGTGAGGAAATCCACTACCTCTTCTGCTGAATGCACAGTACTGCTAGTATTGTGAATTGTAACAGGAAGTCTTACCTGTCTTCCCCTTGCATCTCTTTGACCCCTTTTTGAACGACCTCTCGAGTTGGCGTCATCTCAGGTGGGCGACCAACATTTCGAGAGTAAAGGTCGACATTCCGAGAGTAAAGACCTCCGTCTGTGTGATACCTTAATTGTTAAACAACAAATGCACTGTGAGCTTTTGTCATGGGGTGAGGTTCATTTTTCATCATTTACTCAACTTTTTTGACAATGTATGTCAGCGTTGGCAAAAGCTGTTGGTTCTTGCAGAAGCACAAATGATATTTGAAAGCTACAACAAAGGGATTTTCAGTTACTGAGGATTTAAATTTCAGTCTGTTTCTCACACAAAGTTGCAATTTGATCTCAGAAGACTTCGAATACAGTGCATGAGCTGTATGAACTACTTTTTTTGTCCTTTCTGAAGCTTGAAGGCTGCTTGACATTTGGTTTTCATTATTTGGAAAATTTCTCACTTTTTGTTCCACAGAATATAATAATAAATGTAATTTTAGGATAGGATAAAGGTTAGGTTAGGTTAGGATAAACTATTCCTTTTTATTACAGCAATACTTTTTAAATATATATTAAAAAATATTAAAAACAAAAAAAGCAGAATAATTTTCTTTGTGTCAAACTAAAATAGAAATAAAAAATGTAAGATAATAATAAAAAAAATCACATGAAAAAATTACAAGATTAAAATGATTTAAAATATGAATAAATCTTATAACAGTATATACACAATAACAATGCATTGTGCATATATGCGACCATCATTTTTAACTTACAGTATGTAATGCTCTTTGGTGAGAATCAGGGAACTATAAACATGCCACAGATTAGAGAGTACAAAAAAACATTACCGTTCCGATAAACAGTGTAATACTTCAGCTAATTGACTGCAGGAGCTTTATTGAGTTTAGTATCCTCAAAATCCATCACTTTCATGTGAGTTTCTTCAGGTATGGTTCCCTTTTATAGACTTAATTTCTAGTGTTATTTTTCTCTCTCTGTCTATTCATCAGCATAGAGACAGCAAGGGCAGAAGCAATAGTGCATCACACAGTGATGTATACGTGACCCTGAGCTATTCCTCCAAACAGAGGCATATGATGGTGTATGAGTCTTTCTCACCCACATAAGGATATTGTGAAACAGCTATACTGCCTCTCTGCTTTGATGGAATGCACATAAATCTTTTAAATCGATCATCATTTTTTTCAAACAGCCTTTTCTTTATGAACACTGCATACAGCAACAGAAAAAGTGATCGATAGTTTGACTGACCTGTTTAAACTATGAGAATACCATTGTTTAGATTATGTATGTAGAAAAAAATCAATCTTAAAGGATTAGTTCACTTTCAAAAAACATTTTCCTGATAATTTACTCACCCCCATGTCATCCAAGATGTTCATGTCTTTCTTTCTTTAGTCAAAAAGAAATGAAGGTTTTTGATGAAAACATTCCAGGATGATCGCCTTGCATGTGCTTCCGTTTTCCGTATTCTTCGAAAAGCTTACGCTGGATGTCTTACGCGTTCCCTATTCTACTTACGTAAAAAAACAGAACTGGCGCTGCGTTCGTTCCGTAAGTAGAATAGGGAAGGCGTAGGACATCCAGCGTAAGCTTTTTGAAGAATACGGAAAGCGGAAGCACGTGCAAGGCGATCATTTGTTTATATAAAGCATATACATTTAAAAAAAAATTTAGAAAATGACCGATCGTTTCGCTAGATAAGACCCTTATTCCTCGTCTGGTATCGTTTAAAGCCCTTTGAAGCTGCACTGAAACTGTAATTTTGACCTTCAACCGTTTGGAGGCCATTGAAGTCCACTATAAGAAGAATAATCCTGGAATGTTTTCATCAAAAACCTTAATTTCTTTTCAACTGAAGAAAGAAAGACATGAACATCTTGGATGACATGGGGGTGAGTAAATTATCAGGAAATGTTTTTTTGAAAGTTAACTAATCCTTTAAAAATAGTTGTGCTGCTTAATATTTTTGTGGAAACCGTAATGCATTTGATGAATAGAAAGAACAGCATTTATTTGAAATAGAAATCTTTTTGTAACATTATAAATGTATTTACTGTCACTTTTGATCAATTTATAATCAAAATATAGAGTATAATCAACCAGCAACAACAAAATTACTGTTTCTTCATGGTTTGTTATCCAATATGGTTTCTAATTTCATAGTTTCTTACCCACTGATATCATCTGCATGTACATTCTTGGCTAGTATGTCACCATCACTCCCGTATCCAGTCACGTCTACCTCTGGCCCCGCCTCAGAAACCCCACCTTTCTCCCCCGGCTCTGACCCTCGAACCCCTGAGGCCGCCGCTCTCCTCAGGGGGGCAGTGTATATCAACCTCGATGGGTCACCATAGCGACCAGTGGTGCCAGCGCTGGATCTGGGCGGGGCGTAGCTAGGAGCATCGCCGGCCTGAAGACGAGGAGTCGACCCTTGGCCGAGACGCCAAGACATGGGGGAAGAGCGGCTGGAGAGGGCGGGGAGGCCACGACCGTTCACTTCTGTAGTTACAGTGGTGTCGAATGTTGTCTCAAGGGTACTACAAAGAAAAAGAAAGAGGAAGAGAAGGAGATTAGAAGAGAGATTTTGGGGACTGCAGACGGATTTGGGTAATTAGATCAATATCCTGCTTCTGAACTTTCCATTTAAATATCCAACACCTGTGCCAAGGTGAGGAGTTTGCTTGACAGTTTGAGGATCCTGCAATGCAGCACTGTTTCTAAAATAAAGTTTAGAGTTTAAAATATCTACCTGTCTTTCGCATGGTGCAAAAAACTTTCAAACTGGCTAAGACTTATGATGAATACACAAACGTGTTTGACAACTGAGGTGATTTGCTCCGAAACAATTGGGCACATGAAGAAAGATGGCAGATTACAATTTACACTCAAGTTCAAATGATTAGGGTTGGTAAAATAGTTGAATGTCTCTTATGCTCACCCAGGCTAATTTATTTGATCAAAAATACAGTAAAAACTAAAATTGTGAAATAATATTCTGATTTAAAAGAACAGTTTTCTATTTGATTATATTATAAAATATAATTTATTCCTGTAATGGCATTACTTCAGTCTTCAGTGCCACATGATCCTTCAGAAATCAGTATAATATACTGATTTGGTCCTCGAGAAGCATTTCTTAATATTATCAATGTTGAAAACAGTTGTTTTTGTGGAAACTATGCTTTCTCAGTATTCTTTGATAAATAGAAAGTTCAAAAAACGTAAATAATTTATTTGAAATAGAAATCTTTTGCAACATTAATGTCTTTACTGTCACTTTTGATCAACTTAATGCATCCTTTCTGAGTAAAAGTACTAATTTCTTTTTTAAAGTGACCCCAAACCTTTAAACTGTAGTAAATACTAGGAGAGCAAGTGCCACTGAGGTGAATAGAAATGCTAATGAATAGCTTTCTTCACGTATTACAGACTCCAATGCACAGATTTCAATTCAGCGATGTTCCACAATGGTGAAGAAATTACACTTCACCTTTAATGTTCCCAATACTTTCATATTTTGAGTCTACCCATAACTAATGTGGTAATACCATTGTAGAGTAAAGTTATCAGATAGTAATACCATTCAGTAATACCGACAGACAGACAGACAGACAGACAGACAGATAGATAGATAGATAGATAGATAGATAGATAGATAGATAGATAGATAGATGGATAGATGGATAGATGGATAGATGGATAGATGGATAGATGGATAGACGGATAGATAGATAGATAGATAGATAGATAGATAGATAGATAGATAGATAGATAGTTAGTAGGTGTGTGATGAGATCTCGTGCCACAAGATCTTGCAAGATTAAAATGTGATGAGATTTCTCGTTGAGGTGAGAAGCTGTCTCGCGATATTGCCACGAGAGAGTGTGAGGGTGAATTTAGAAAAGAATATGCCACCGCTACATTTATATTAAGCCTACACTGTTGTTTTGCTTTTCATAGAAAAACCATTTAATTCAGTTGGATAGCGGTCACTTTAGTTCCATCCAGCTCATCCAACATGAGCAGCAGAGTCGTACGTAGTGCAGGAGGAATCAGAGTTCACTGATCACGTGACGAGAGTAAGTGACTGACAATGACCATGGCGGAGGATTCGTTGCACAACAGAGCCTAAGCGTCTGACAAATGTCTGATCTTGTAGAATGCGCGCTCAGCACCACCGCTCCCTATTCACAGAGTACGTGCGAACACGCATTCAAATATGATTTCAATACTCCGCATTTTGAAAGCGGCTCCCTGATGCATGCAAATATCTCCCAATATGAAAGCTATCTTAGGCTGGGTTGTGTAGTTGTAACCATCTCTTAGCTCTTAGCTCTGTAAAAATTTGGTCTACATTTGCACTTTGAATATTGAGAGAGTACTTTGATTATTGTTGCACTTATTGTTTGCAAGAAAACTGTGTTATTAATTTTTAATTATACTGTTTTTATTTCTATGATCAATTTAAATATGGTAAATATTTCCATAATCATAATACTTTAAAAACAATGTTCCTCAACGTCAAATTGCAAAGGCTTTGCAAATGTCTTTGCAAATCTCATCATGTTTCCATTGGCCGTATTTTCAATTTGCGCAATTTAACTCCCTCGGGTCGACGGTCACGCCGGCGATACCAATTTTTTACCGATACCACCTTGGTTTTTTTCTTACCAGTGTGAAAGAGACTCAAAATACTCCATCAATGTTGCACATACAATTAAGAGTTATACACCATTTTAATCTGTGGAATATCTTCTTTTATTTGTGTACACTAAGAGTAACAACAAAATGTTGTGCTTTTTGCAAAATAAAGAAAACTAACATGATGCGTGATCTCTCGTCTCCCTCTGAACGAAGTCCAATCTGATCGTTCTCAGAAAATTGCAAAGGCTTTGCAAATCTCATCATCTACAGTGCATAACATCATCAAAAGATTCAGAGAAACTGGAGAAATCTGTGCGTAAGGGACAAGGCCGAAGACCTTTATTGGATGCCCGTGGTCTTTTGTACATAAAATTGCAAAATTTCTTAGTTTAAACATTTGTTATGTTATCTATGTTCTATTGTGAATAAAATATTGGCTCATGTGATTTGAAAGTCTTTTAGTTTTCATTTTATTCAAATTTAAAAAACGTACCAACTTTTCCGGAATTCGGGTTGTAGATAGATATATGTAGCTAGATAGCTAGATAGACACAAAAAAGACACTAAAAAACTACAGCATATCTAAACCAAACTGTCAGGAAAGACTAAAAATAAAAAAACTAAATTTAAAACTATAATCACCATGGTACTTTTTCTATTAGACAGAGTCTCTCTCCACAGCAGGTCTTCTATCTGTAGGTTGCGAGAGTTCAGCGTGGTGTGAAGGACCCAGCTGAAGCAGAAAGATTGCCAATGTGGCTGTGTTTGATTGCTGCTCTCCATAAAATGGAAGCTATTCTCATCGTGTCATGTATAATCCACTTCAACTAGCAGCAGCCCATCAACAAGCGTGTTAGTGCGAGCACAACTTCAGTCTGACCCCCTGACCTTTGTTAAGTGCTCCATCAATGTCTTTGATTGTGTGAATATAAATGTGTGAACTGATGTGTGTATAGGTGTCTTCACACGTTCACAAGCTTGCTGATGCGGGAACGCGTGAGAAAACAGCATATGGACAGATGCTCAAATGCAGATGTCCATAATGACACACCCATCATACAAGAAGACTGTCCTGCAACGGCTCTCTCTAGTGGTGAGACAATCACATTACATACATATTTTCAGTTTCTAAGGTACATTTTCTTAGAATACACATAAATATTCATCATTAAATATACACATTTATGAATATGTAATAGCTTGTTTAAACAATCTCTACAAGCATATACCCAATAATATTACAGTCAGTTATTTGCATGAGGGGACAACAGCAGGGGGTCAAAAATGAGTGTCACTTAACAAATAAGTCATCAGCACCAAGGCGATGTTGTCATGACTACAGCACCGGCATATTAATATCCACACCATCAAAGTCCATTCATAACGAATCTCATTAGTGGTTAGCCAGCATGTAAGCTGGTTAACAACATCCTACGAAAAAGATACCCTTTAATGTACTGTGAAAAAACGAGCTATAGTAGTAATAGACCAAAAATACATGTATTGATTTGTATTGAACAATCCAAGGGTCTCATTTACAGAAACAGCTTCCCACCTATTGTTGTTATGTTGTGCTGTGGTATATTTGAAAGGGTGGCCACCAGCATTATAAGAGTGTCTATTAAAGCATGTTCTGTTTGTGTGTGGATGCTCTTGTTATGAAATACACCAGAGAGTTGTGACTCAGCAGCAATGAAGGACGGATACCAAGCCAGTTATGGTCACATGCATGGCTGACCAGTTGTTTTGCATAGATAGGACACAAACACATACATATTTGAACAGTAATATTGAATTTCACAGTCTGAACACATGAGGTTGGAGTTGTTTTGTAAAAATATGTGGACAAGACAAATAAAAATGAGAAGCATACAAAAACACAAGCAAAAAACAATAGAAGGCCTTGACTGGATAGTACTGACAGAAATGGATTAGATGGATTTATGCAGGAGGGCAGGGATACTTCAAGTTTTGCAGTTCATAATGCTTTTTTTTAATTATTGTGGTACTTTACAATAAGGTTTGAATTGGATTTATGCATTAGATATCATGAACTAACAATTAACATTATTTACAGCATTTATTTATCTACGGTAGGGCAATATTTAATCATAAATATACTATTGTTAGTTGTACAGTAAATTCATGTGGAGAGAGCTAAGCGGGAAGGCCTGAAAACAGCCGCGGATGTTGCTTTGACTCCACTCCACACGTGAGTAACACTGGGTTTGAGTGTCATTAGCCGCGTTTTCATTACAGATTTGCGCAAAAATTTCGCGATATTTTCTAAATATCGATAAAAAACTATTGCGAAATGACGGCGTTTCCATTAACCGATGTAATGCGACTAAAACATATTTTTTTCCTCCTGCGACAAGTCATTCCAAAAATCATGGCAACAGGTTTACGCATTTCCCAGCCACTGCACTAGCCATTATTTTTAATCAAAGGAGATGTAGGCATGTTATCCAAGCATTTATGGCAAGGAAAGCCCCTTATACTTGGGAGAGGCCATGTATGAGGTGTTTCTGGGTGTTTCTCCCGCCTATCTGCTTCAAGGTCTAGATAAATTCATATTGTGGCATTTCTTTGTTGTTTGGAATCCAGTATTCCCATTTTGTCTTTTATGAGTTTAATAAAGAACTCTCGTCTTCTGTCCAAACATACCGCGCCCTCTTTAAAGAATAATCAACTTTTACATACGCCAGGTGACCTGTAAATATGAAAAATGTTTCCATTGCAGTCTTGCAAAATATTTTTGAATTGCCTGAAAAACCACCTCATGCGAGCGTAAAAACTTTTTTGCGATATATGGGAGTTTTTGCGAAATTGACGTGTTTCCATTGGGCATATCTTCAATTTGCGCAATTTAAACACGGCTATTGATTGTCTGGAGCTGCTGTGCTGTTGGTGACTAACAACAAACTCTTGTTGGTATTTACTATTGTGTACTGTACGTTCATTTTTTGTGCTTCCTTGTCGTTCGTTCATCACCTGCGCTTTATTTTTCGTAAAGCATTATTTTGTTGCGCGTCAGCTGTGATACACAGCCACCCACTCTCACATTGCGTGTGTAACAAAGGTCAGCTAGTAAGAGATGTGCAGGTAAACGTATCTCAAGAGGCGCACTGACGACCGCTAGAGAATGCGGTGTTTAGCGTCACTGTTAGTGCACTCGGTGAGCGGGGTTCGAGAGCAGGGTGGTTAGTGTTACGGGTGCTGGTGCTGCAGTGACGAGACGTATGCGGATTTCCACAATAATAGGAACTTTAATAAACAAAGGAGGAGTAACACCAAAACACATCTAACATAACATTAAGAACAGACAAGGAGTGAAGGAAGTGAGTCCATATATATGGGGAGTGCTGACGAGGAAGTCCAGGTGATGATGATCGGTGATGATGGGGAGATGACGAGGGAAGTGAGTGCAGGTGTGGAGACAGGAGGATCATGGGAATTGGAGTCCAAGGAACAAGGGATCTGTGACAGTTAGGAATGGAGGATGAGTTTTGGAGGTGGAGCAATGAATAGAGGGGTGTGTTTGTTTGGGTTTATTTCAAATATCNTAGATGTAACAACGGGGAGGGGGGGTGGGCGCCCTGGAGACCTCATGCCGGTGCAGGGAGAGGCATGGGTTGGAGTGGAGGTCTCCAGGGCGAGTCCATGAGCCAAGGCGGGTCAGGAGCCTTGGCAGGCCACGGCGGGTCAGGAGTCTTGGCAGGCCACGGCGGGTCAGGAGACGTGGACCGCCACGGCGGGTCAGGAGCCTTGGCAGGCCACGGCGGGTCAGGAGCCTTGGCAGGCCACGGCGGAGCCCTACCCACATGTGTGGTCCTCACATGTCCCCCACCCACGGGTACTTGGCAACCCCCCAAAAAATACTTGGGGAGGTTTAGGATAATTATGAGGAGTACAAGGAACATAGTAGATTTGTGGGTGGAGGAGCATGGAGCTGGCTTGGTGGCACATGGAGCGGCTGGTTCGGAGGGCTCGGCGGCTGAGACTGGAGCGGAGGGCTCGGCGGCTGAGACTGGAGCGGAGGGCTCGGCGGCTGAGACTGGAGCGGAGGGCTCGGCGGC
>RJVU01079805.1:12037271-12049347 GCA_003731715.1 Anabarilius grahami | reverse complement strand
GGCTGGAGCGGCAGGCTCGGAGAGGGCTGGAGCGGCAGGCTTCCTCCTCCTCCGCTTAGGTTTGCCGGTCCCAGCGGAGAATGGTGGACCCGGCAGGACACAGGGGAAAAATTCACTGGAGGGGTATGAGGAGGAAGACGGAGCTTGACAGACTGGCCAGGCTGCCCGTGTTTCCGGAAGGACTGGACGAGAGGGACAGTTAACATCCTGAACCTCTTGGACAAGGAATTCGGAGCAGTTCAAATACAAAACTAAATTTATGGAATCAGTTAAGGAAACATAATCATCAGGTTCACAAAAACGGATTGTGTCCTCGTCCAGTCCATCCAAAAACAGGGCTTTCAAACGAGCATCTGACCAGTCTGACAAATAAGCGAGCTCTACGAACTCCTCCACATACCTCTCCAGCGAACGTCCAACCTGGAAGAGTCCAACGAGCCGTTCCGCCACAGATGTTGGTGTGAGAGGTGGTGAAGGAGCAGGAGCTACAGCACGGAGAAAAAGTCCCATCGTGTATTGTGGAGGTCCAGCGGTTTAGGGTCTGTTCTTCTGTTACGGGTGCTGGTGCTGCAGTGACGAGACGTATGCGGATTTCCACAATAATAGGAACTTTAATAAACAAAGGAGGAGTAACACCAAAACACATCTAAAATAACATTAAGAACAGACAAGGAGTGAAGGGAGTGAGTCCATATATATAGGGAGTGCTGACGAGGAAGTCCAGGTGATGATGATCGGTGATGATGGGGAGATGACGAGGGAAGTGAGTGCAGGTGTGGAGACAGGAGGATCATGGGAATTGGAGTCCAAGGAACAAGGGATCTGTGACAGTTAGGAATGGAGGATGAGTTTTGGAGGTGGAGCAATGAATAGAGGGGTGTGTTTGTTTGGGTTTATTTCAAATATCAACAATGTACAACAGCGTTTTTGTAATGTCACTTACCCCACCTTTAATTGGTTAAATGTTATTGTAAAGTGTTCCCATAATCAAGAAGCAAAACATATCAATATGGAAATGCCATTATCACTAACTAGTGTGTATTGACAGGGTTTTTGGTCATTTTAAAGTAATTTTATTCACTGCCCTCTGGACTCCCAGAATTTTCTAAAAGTGTCTGCTGAACTGTGTAATGTGAGCATCCCTGCAGTACGGTACACATACTACTCCCAATAGTGTTGAACAAAGAACCCAGACCAACTAAGAAACAATGACTTCCCTTTTTGTCTACAAAGGAAGTGTATGAGCTGAGGTTTATGGCTTGCTAAGAACATAAATCATGAATCTCGAGTTAGTAAACGTCACTGGATGCAGCACATTTCGGCAGGTTGCTCTGTCTAATCTATTGATCTCCCCGAATCACCTTCTGGCCAAGTCACCAGCATTTATCTCCCTCTCTGATGTCACTTCTCATGACAGCTGACAGTTCCTCTATATATATTCCCGATGTTTCGTCTTCTCGACAACCCCCCGTCTCTTAGCAACATGCTACCACTACTGGGAAAGGGTAAGACTGCAGCATTATTCTGAGTCTGCTGTCCTCCCCTGCTATGCCTTGAACGAGCGACCAGAAATCAAATGGCCTGATGAAATGGGAACACAATTATAAAAGCTACCGGTGAGAAAAGAGCTAGAGCTTATTTCAACATTCTTTAAGATCAGGAAGTATAGTCATGCATGCTTGCCAATTAACAGGAGATGTTCTGAAATCTTAATGCACATATTTTAGTGAATTTTAGGTAAACACTGATTGATTTCAGCATTTTTATATTATTGCATTGCATTATGTACACAGTCGGTGTCCAAAAGTCTGAGACTACAATGAAAATCTAGAAAATTTGAAATTATACTATTTTAACCAAAGTTACACGGTACAATAAATAATACACATTTAAGAATGTGCACTATTTCCAGTACACTACTGATGACTATTTGAAATATTTATATTTTAAATTGTTTAGATTTTTATTAGAAATAAAATTAATTAATAATAAATTCACAATAAAAATGTAATACAATTATTTAATTAGACAAAATAATAAAAAAAAAAAACGATTTTCTAGTGCAAACATACTTTTGGATCCATTGTATAATGAGGTTTTGAACCTCTTTATAAAATGGCTACTGACTATGATCATACAGTGATACCAAATTCAAATTTAATTTACATATATTTATATAGCTTAATCTGCTTATATAGTATCTTGTGTAATATTTATAATGAGTATTCCCTTAAGATTCTTGACTTCAAGTCTTCAGGGATTTTCATTTTCTTTGAGATGCTGTATAGACCTTGAAGATTTTAAACTCATATACTGAGGATTTTTTTTTCAATATCAATCAATATTTAAGTTCTGAGAACCTTCCAAACACAAACATAGGTTCAGATCAATAGATCTTTGTGGCGTTCCCTGCACTGCAGAGAATATGTGTGTGCAGATGATTTTGAAAGAACATGTGTACTCTATACTCTTCCAGACTGTATACCAATCATATGGTACTGTATGTTTGGAGATGAATAGAAGTCAATTTCAAAAGCTCCTGTGAGATGTATGATGGAATCCAGACAGTGGGTCAATATTTTAGAAAACCACAGGTCAAATTCCTGAAACCCGAACAATGTAACAATAAAGAAAATGGAGCTCTTTCCTACAATTAAAAGATTCCTGGCTGAAATGCTATCTTCTTTCCATCTATGCAAGCCTGTTGTATGTTAAAAAAAAATTATTGTACTGATATACTCTTAGTTTGTCACAGTGATTAATAGTTTTTCCTCATCTTCATTCATTGCGAGCACAGCCTGATGGCCTTGTGTCAACAACATATCTGACCATTATGAACTCCATACAAAGAAAGGTTGGAGTTTTTTGATTCATGGGCTCTTTTAGCTTTACGGTGAGGCAGTGTGAGGAAATGTCTAACACCTTTTTGGCTCCTTTGAGAAGCAATGTGCTGTGAAAAAAACAAAAAGGCCAAGCATTGATTTCCAAAGAAGATGCTCCCCATGAGGGAAAGAGAGAGAGAGGGCCAACACCATCTGTCATGTCAGAGCGCTGCCTCTGAACCACTTTCCTGTGAAATTACGTTCACATTGTGAGTGAGATAAAGAGAGAGGTGCAGAAATAGGCCATCCCAGAGCCGGACAAATGTGGTTACGCTTAAGTATTTTCTTTAGTAATTGGGTGTTTGGGAATTTGGGTCTTACAGGCAATATGGTTTTAATAAATGATTAACTCTGCAAAAATAGAGTGCATTTTTCATTTCACAATGAAATTGGTGAGCATATTTGTTAGCAAAGATGTTGGCACAGTGAGGGTTTGCATTGTTAGTGAATGCCAAACTGAGCTCTGTCTTTAAGGAAATTAAATTGGCAAAAGAGACCCAATTTTTTAAAAGTGCAGCTGTCACTTTTTGGAACTAATGAACTTACTTTTTTTGATGTTTTACTCAACTCATATATATCTTAATGGATAAGGCTTATTGCAAATAAGACCATGCTGGTCCACCAGCTTCACTACTTATATTTTGCTTCTCCACCAGCTAGACTAGCACCAAACCAACATTAGCTAGCCTAGAAATTACCCTTTGCTGATATTTTTTTTTGTGGGCATTCCGATGAACTAACACTCACCTGTGGCTAATCTGCGTCCCTCGTAAACTGGACATGGTTTCTTCAAGATTCTGTCTCAGATCGGCGATGTTCTTCACTGTACGCATCCGTCTAGTCTCTGGATCCTCCCCTGGTGGACAGAGAAAAGAAAACATTGGATACGCTGTTACAGATGCTTGCTAGTAAATAGTCTGGAAGGCAAAACAGACTCGGCATATGAACCAGTCAAACATGCTGCGGCCAGCGGTTAGTGAGAGGAGGCTGTCTGCTCTTGCATGTCAACTCAGATGCTGAAGTTACAGCTTGCTGTGCAGCTGATGGGATAAAGGGACAGATTTCACGGTCATCACTTTTCCGCGGAGCACGGAGTAATCCATGCGCTATGACACCACTTCTTAACCCCTAAGCCAGGCTCAAAGTTTGGCTGAAGCATGGTTTGCCTATAAAGCAGAAATCTGTCAAATTCAAAAGAACTGAATCATTTTTCTGACTCACATATTCGTTTTCTGGACAGAAGTGAAGAACACTCGGTATGAACTCACTGATTTAACTCTTTTGAATTTGTTCCCCCAAAAAGATTCATTCAGATTCATTCACTGATTCATTCAGTGAACCTTTTCTGCAGCATTATTGTTTTTAAACAATGAGTGTCTTTTTGTGTGTTATGAATGTGTCACTGAATTATTCACTCAACAGATTAATTTACAAATCTACTAAGAGACTCCGGTACGGAAGCCCTGAACCGCACGGTGGGAAAAAAAAAAGACAAAACTTATGGTGGGGAGAAAAAAAAAAAGAAAACTTATCTTGTTATTTCGACATAAGTCGTTATTTCGAGATATTAAGTCGTTATTTTGAGATAAAAGTTATTTCGACATGATAAGTCATTATTACGACATAATATCTCGTTATTTCAACATAATAAGCCTTTTTCTGACATAACATCTCGTTATTTCGACATAAGTCATTATTTTGACACAATATCTCGTTATTTCAACATAAGTCGTTATTTCAAGATATTAAGTCGTTATTTCGACATAACTTGTTATTGTATATTAAGTTTAATAAAAGACGCACACAATTCAGTGCCTTCAGTGGCGCAACAGAAGCGTGTCGGCTCACAGTCCCAGCTTTTACTGCGATCGCCGCGGTTTCGAATCTGCCTTTTGCCGAGCTCGCTCTTCTCTATTTTCCCATTACATATCACACCAGAAAGGCATTTATTTTCAATAAAAATGAAAATAATGATGTTCTAAAAGTGGAAATAACCTGCCTAACGAGTGTTTAATAATAAAAAAATAATTTATTGGGTAGGGTTAGGGGAAGGTGTTGGGTGGGTTTTTATTCTCCCAATAAGGCAGCATCCATTTAATCATTTTAATAAATATAATCATTTACAGTGCAAATAGATGTACATGTTATTTACACTAACTGAAAATAGTGATACATGACACTAAATAGACACTGAATTGTGTGCATCTTTTATTAAACTTGATATACAATAACTAGTTATGTCGAAATAACGAGTTATGTCAAAATAATGAGATATTATGTCGAAATAACGAGATGTCAAAATAACGACTTAATATCTCGAAATAAGGACTTATTATGTTGAAATAATGACTTAATATCTCGAAATAATGACTTAATATCTCGAAATAATGACTTATGTCGAAATAACGAGATAAGTTTTCTTTTTTTTCCCCTCCCCAGCATAAGTTTTCTTTCTTTTTTTTCCACCATGCGGTTCAGGGCTTCCGTACTCCGGAAAGACTGGTTCAATATTTAAATAGTGTTTTCCCAAAAATGAAAAAACATATCTATCTTTTTTCTGTTGGACATGATGTTTATCATGTTACAGAAAATTTTTTTTAAATAATAATTATAAATAAATCAGTATTAAATTGTAAAAACACTCTTATGAAGCCAGGAAAAGACTTCAAAGACATTTATGCACTTTACATGAAAGAAACTTGAAAAATGTTTCATTTGTTCACGGCCACAACACCACTAGAACACAGACTTTGGATCTGCATATGCAAAAGTTCAGTTAAGTGCTTCTTTTACACTACATTAAACTCATTGAACAAAGACACTCAAAGAGACACTCATACAAGCTGAACAGCATCACATCAGAAACCTGCTTATTTAATCCAGTCACATCAGCCTTATGCACACCCCCTGACTGTAAAAGGCAGTGTCAATGGCATGAGCTATGATGTAAAACACTAATTAATATTATTAATAATAAACTTCTATCACTAATTAATAAAAATCTGCTATCATACAGTGAATGGTGCGCACTGATCTTAATTGTGTTGCTCTTGTGATGGAGTTGAAGTGAAACGGTCATTATGTGGACATTTAAAATGAGCTTTAAATCAAAACTGATTGTTCTGTATTTACTTTCACAATTTCTGGAAAAGATTTCAGCAAAAGGGGGAAAAAAGAAATATAAAAGGTGATTTCCCATGTGAACCATGATGAAACAAATTGCATTAAGATTTACACCCAGAACTATTTTCAGCAGCACTTCTCACTTGTCAAACACCTCCAGGTCAAACCTTATTTCTCTCCTGTGTAAGTAAATGCAACCTCATACTTTGTTTTAGCATGTCTGTGCTGCAGCTTACAGAGCTGGACACTTACTTATACACAGATATCAAATCAATGTGTTTTTGGAAGGCAAACCATCTGACGAACAGAAACAATCATGTAAGTGAGCAAGACTCAAGTCGTCTGAGTGGAAGATCTGTCTGAGACGATTGAAGACATGATGAAGAGCACAATCATGTATGAGGGTGTCATGAATAACCACCAATACAGAGCCAGACTGCAAATATAGTGCAATATTAAAATATGTATATAGTGCTACAGAAAAGAACTGAGAAGATTCCTGTGGATGCAATGTTCTAGGTTGTAAAGATCACACAATGCATGCAAACCAACATATTTTTATAATTGAAAAAGCTGAAAAGCTGGTCTTGAGCATTGGAGCACATGCTTGCATTGGTTGTATTATCATATTCAAAACCAGTTTAACAGAATGGAAGAGTTTTGAGATTTAAAAGTTAAACTGTTTTTGATACAGCATCTTAAAAACTTAAAGTTCACGGTGCAAAACTCTGTGTACATAGACCTTGCTGTACAAAGCTATTTTCCTTGCAGCTGACAGTTTGATTTCTTACAAAAGATGACTAGATGTAACAGTAATGATGTAAAGGGAATGACTCGAGAGAGGCAACATTTCTGAGACAGATTACTGTGTTGACACTTTTAGCTACAGTACACTGCTAAAATCCTCTTTGAAAGGGTGCATCTCAAAGTTCATCCCTTTAAAGCAAACCACAACATATTATTAACACTAAAATAACTAAACAGAAAAACAAAACAAAAAAAACAACACTACTAAACCTCACTAATTAAACTAGTTGACCATCCTGATCCCTACAGCCCTGAGAGGTTTGGCCCTGGAGTACAAACACATACAGAGAGTCACAGTGAATGTATCAGGCCCTCTGTTACCCAGAATGCTTGTTTTATAGGCTTGTAATGGACCATTCAGCCAAACTGTGTGAGGCAAATAAAGTAATTTCTCTCTCCTGCACTACCTCACATATAGAGCAAAGGGCAGTTTAAAACCCACACACATATTGCAGGTGCATGGCTATGCTCAATGCATGTGAATCCTTGATATGAACAAACAATACAAGAGCTTCTGACTCGGATATTTGATGATCAAGAGGGCTCTGGGTGGTATAACTGCACTTGTTGCCCTCCGGGTAAGCAGACACATTTCTGTAAGCACCACTTGAGCCTGTCAGCAGCAAAGGAGGGTGTGAGGACACACCGCTGGCTCTGTCTGATCAGATGGTAGCTGAGAGTTTGCTTTGATTTAACCTCATTGTGCCAGTGTAAAAGCTAACCTCAGAGTCTACAGCTTCAAACTGGAATCTGTGTCAGTTGCATTGTGCTGCTTGTGTTTTGCATAATTCAGAGGGATGCAAATATGTGACACAGCAGATTTGCGTGCGCTAACAGCGAAGAGTTTAGCCAAATATACTGTAGTCTTAAAGGTAAAAAACCTGTCTAAAGGTGTCATGACATTAAATTTGCCTTGATCTTTTGACATATAAGAGGTCTTTGTACCATTAAAACATCTTGCAAATTCCATACCTTAAAATGTCCTTCTCATTATAAACAAAGCATTTATTTAATCAAGCTCCAAATATTGATATTGGGTGACCTGTGACATAGGGCAGGACGATTAATCGAAAAGTAATCGAAACTGAAATTCAGAACCTCTAACCGATGTAATATTCCCATGTCGGTTATTTCATTTTTTTTTTATCCTGTTAATACTTTACCCTTAAAAACATACTATCATCTGTGTAGTCACGTGACTCCGCCCCATCCAGTCAGCGGCATGGAAGCAACACAGAGGCGAACTCAAACACAGAGTCAACACACACAGACGATCCCCGAAGTGAGATCACTTTCGTTTGCGTCCTCACTAAAGTTTGTCAGTTGTATGTGTTTAAAGGCTTGCCACTTTGGATATTGAAGAGATTTTAGACCATCGGCTGTGTATCATTATATTGAGCTACAGCGCTGATGCATTGCGGCAAACAAACACTCATACAGACAGTAGCTGCACATCAAGTGAAGATCTCGTGAACAGAGAGGAGTGCAGAAACTCGTTGTCAACCCTGTCCTGTGATTTATCACTAAAGTAGCTTAGAAACTCAAGTTATAGCATATATTTTTCTACTTTTGAAGTAACTACTTACAACCCGTAGCTTCACAATTAATAGAGAGATGGTATGACTAATTCACACATGCAATCGCTCTCTCATTAATGCATTCAAATACTGGTAATGTGCTAATTTATCTGTATCTGATTTACAACGAGCAGAAATCTGTAAGAAATGTTAGGAACCATAGATAAAATAACTGCTGTTATGTCAGATCACTCTTTCATTAGGAAAAATATCCCACCTTTAATAGTCAAGTATATTTACAGTACAAACCTTTTCAGTGAACTATGAGGGCAAAAAAAAAAAAANACAAACAAACAAAATAATCGTTCATTAATGGTAATCGAGGTAAAATGTTCAAATAATCGAGGTTTTGATTTTAGGTCATATCTTTCAGCCCTACTGTGACATCACAGAAAAAAAGTACATTTGCATATGACTTCCTCCAGAGCAAGACATCAACGAATAGTTTGCACCATAAACCCCACCCACTGGCTTTCAGCCGCTTAACGGCTGACATTTGCCAACACTGGATGTGAGCATTGCATCGCATCAAAAGAAAATAGAACCCATTATAATCACTGCTGTCTACACTGGATATATTATACAGATGCACGTTCAGTTTCTGACATGCTTCAAGCACTTGAGTCTTTCGACAGGACAAAAGGAAGAGTGAAGGAACGTTTGATTTGACGTATCCGGTTTAGCTTGTTTGCATCTCTGTCGGAAACTAGTGGATGGTGTATTTTAATGGCTTCCCGGATCACGTTGAAGGATTATGTTAGTTCAGAGCATTTTGTTTTGTCAGCGATGCACAGTGTAATGGAGAGTTCGCAAAGAAACTTCTTGAAAGATGAAGCAGCCAATTGTATTGGATGTGACAGCAGCTGCATCACAAACTGCAAGTAATGCTTTGTCTGTATTTTTTATTTATTTTTATTTTTTTATGGATGATGTTTTCAAAACGCTTACTTACATGAAAAACACTTACTCTCATGGGCGTAGATACTGTTTCCTATGTAATGACGTTAGCCAATCATAACAGTGGCTGCTGACAAGCCTTAAATGAGCCGCCCTTTAAAAACAGGTAATTTCAGACAGAGGGTCAGGGTCCCTACCTCAATGTTTTTGTAAATGTATTGGAATTTTGTGCATGTCATCGTCCACAAGGCTAAAAGCATCAGTCAGATTTCTTAAAAAAGCAATATAGCACACCTTTCCTCAAAAAACAAACAAACAAACAAACAAACAAACAAACAAATATATATTATTTGTATAATGAAAAAAATGTGCAGAACAAGTTACATGCTGGAGTTAAATATTTAGGCTTAGAGGTTTGAACAAAACCCTAACTTAGAAGGTAAAGTTCACCAAAAAACTGAAAGATCATTATTTACTCACCCTCAGGTATTCCAAACTTGTTTACATTTCACTCCTCTGAAGATATTTTGAAGAATGTTGGGGTCCAAACAACATTGGACCCTACAGACTTTCAATGTATGGCACTGAAGCACTGAATTATTTTTTTTTTGTTTCACAGAAGAAAGAAATGCACATTGGTTTGGAATGACATGAGGGCAAGTAAATGATTTTCAGACAGAATTTGTAATTTTATGTGAACAAAGTATTAGCAGTAATAATAGTAACCACTAAAAGAGTAAGAAATAGCCCCTTTCCTCTGTTAACTCAAATGCTGTGTGAAGGAATGCTGCTATCAGACTGAACTACAGGGAACTGAATTACTTCAATAAGATGAGGTGGTGGGCTTGTGAACAAACAGCCCCGTGGTTGACAGTTAATACTAGATGGGTGAAGAATAAAAGCATGGATCACACCGACGAGAGGGTAAATAGAGCTATTGATCACAGCTGCAGACAGCATGGCAATGCTTCCATAGCCGGCAGGTGAATCTGGCTGCTAAATGTTCTTCTATAGCACGATCAGAGAACCATAATTCACCCTGACATCCCCAAGAACCGTTTCTAATGCAGTTACACACACTCTCGACCCAGAGTTCAGGGATAAATATGACCATTACCACAACAATGCACAAGGAAGACACAAAGACAATATGTTACTGATGAGTTTGAGTGACTCTGTGTAGCTATGCGGCACGGCACTTACGACGTGTCTGTGGGTTTAAAACCTGCTCCAGGTCTCCCAGCATAGTGAGTATAACCTCTTTATCCAGCTGTGCCTGCTCATCTCTGGCACTCTCAAGCTCCCAGTCTCCTCCAGTACCTGCTGGACTTGCCCGGGTGTCCTCATCTGATCTTCTACTGCTGCCGGCTTTATCCACCAACTCCGGTCGCTGGTGCTGATGCGCAGGTGCCATCCGGCTGGACTTACAACCCCAGGGCACAGGTATAAGGGAGTGTTCGGACTGGGAGAGCATCTTGGTGAGGGACAGCGAGAGCGACCGAGCTCGGGTGCTGCCTTCGGGGTGTCTACGAGCGCTGCCTCGGCCATGTTGGGGCGAGGGTGATGTAGAAGCAATCCTGGAGGATGACGAAGGCGGGCATGGCGGTTCATCCAGTTCAAAGGTGTAAACCCTCTGCTCCCCATCGCTAAGCAGCACGAGGTTGCCGAGAGAACGTTGCTTGCGGAGGTTCAGATTGTCTGGGAGAGGCTGCGGTGATTTGCGAGGCGGGCTGCCGCCCTGGAACACAGAAAAGTCAGCTCCTCGCTTCATATTTTCAGACGTTCTTCAGGATCCCTTGCACTTTTTCTACCTTATCTTGAAGTTTGTTCTTCCTCACATGATCTGTGAGCCTCAGGTGGCAGCTGGCATACAAGCTCAGTCGCAAAACTGCCCCTTGCACCAGGGAGCTTCAAATATCATCCTGCCCACACACACGCTCGCTCGCGGCAGCCAATAACCAGCATCCAGGTGCACGTGCTGAGAGCACACTCCTCCTGTCTTCCTCCTCTCTTCCTCTTCTATCACTTCTTTCCTTCAATGCAGCACGAAGACTCACAGGAAGCAGATCTGCACCAGAATATGGTTAAATTGTGATACACATCCTTCACGGCATTTCCCTCTCTTCCTGTTTCTCTCCCAGCAACTGAGATCTCTTCACACACTCTGTCTATTAATTACCGGCTGAAGTGAGCGCATGTGGCTTGCTCCAAGGGACAGGAGCAGAGACTGAGTGTGTGCGCACGCTCCGAGATGCGAGCTCAGGGTCCGCCTGCTCCTTTTAACATGCTGTGAGCTGCTTTATTCTCTTTATCCATCTCCGCCTTTCCTCTCTCTGTGTTTCTCATTGCAGCAATGATGGCTGGTTTCCTGTTGCTGTTAGCTACCGAGTCAGCACACACCTTCGCAGCCAAACAGGTATTGGTGTGTGCATGTGTGTGTGTTGTGGGAATAGCGTAAGACAAAACTGGCTTGTAATACTGTGATCTCTCCTCAGACTGTCTTCATACTGGCGAGAGGTGTTAAAATGATGCATTTGGAAAAGCTGCAGCACACAGCTCAACAGGAAAAGGAAAGGAAATCATACAAAAAAGCTGAACTATGACTATAATATATCCCAAAACAGAGATTTTCAACCTTTATAGATCAGACTCTTAATTAATATAGGGACCCCCAATATAAAAAGCTAGATTTTAACAATAAGACTATAATATATTTGATCACAAAAATATTACTATCATGCTTTTACAATGATGAAAGACATAATATATAATATAATATAATAAAATATA
>RJVU01079805.1:12018996-12037160 GCA_003731715.1 Anabarilius grahami | reverse complement strand
GACTCCGACAAGCCATAGTAACAAAAGTGCTTGCTTGATATTTCAAAATTAACTAGATTCACATAACAGAGATAGTTACCAGAACCAGATTCCGGACAATTCAACAAATGCAACAAAGGTCTTTCTCTTTTTTTTCCCTTTTTTAATCAAACAGTCAATCTTTACTAACTAGCCAACCATCTAAATATGCAAAAACAGAACAGGTGCATGCATAGATTTTGTTCTTACTTGCATTGAATTAAACAAATTTTACAACAGGGTGGAACCCAAACTGAACTTCAACAGGAAGTGAGTTCTGAGGTTAACATCTATAAGTAGTCCATGTGAGGGTTTCCCTGACCACATCACTGGCCAAACCAAAGCATTTCAAACATGACAAGATGTAGAGGGGAAAAAGCCTGTAGACATGCTATCCAAGAGAGAAAATGCTTTTTCTCATATGTTCCTCTTTCATAGCTGAGGAGAATTTTATGGATTCTAATTCTAATTTCTGTTTAAAAATAAGTATCATCCTAACATAAAAACACACAAATTAAGACAGTTGTTTGCATACAGCAGGAATATAGAGCAATAAAATGAAGGCGAAACATTCATAATTCATAATTGAAAAACAAAGTTCATAATAAAAACTTCATAGCAAATCAGAGCACAGTTTGAGACATGGATCTGAAAAATCTGAGATAGTCTTATAATCTTTAATTACTGGATAAACTTTAAAGTTACAATCTTGCTGTACCATTTGAAATTTGTATCAATTTCCTTCTTTTGTTTTCAACAGCTCAGGGTACAATAACATTTTTATGTTTTCCTAAGTCTCATCAGCCATAAACTGTCCCAAAACTCTTCCAATGCAGTGCAAAACATGCAGTAAATGTCTGACCATGAGTCATACTGTTATTGCAGCTTCAAGATCCATTTGCAAACAACATTGTCCATCACCTTCAAAATGACCACAGCAGGGCTGCATTCTCATTGACGTGCAAACACTGACCACTTTGTGCTTATGTGTTCACGCCTGCAGTTTATTCACTTTAATTTGACATTCCAGGCATTTTTGTGCGAGCTGGAGCACTAATTTATGTCTCTTTAAAGAAGAGTGGGCTGGTTTGAGGAAAGATTTTCCAGTCGAGTTTGTTTTGAGCTTTTTTAGATTGTTAATTGCGAATAAAATGTATTAAAATAACATCAGGGAACCTCAGGGATGCACACAAGCGGCCAGATCGCAAACCGATTACATCTCATCTCATACAGAATTAATGAAATAAACCAAAGCATAGAGCTAAAACAACGGTGGCTGTGCTGATAAATATTCACACAGGAAATTAACATATAGGAACGCATGTCATAGTGCACCCTCCATTTCCAGAAACTGCAACGCAGGTAAATGCAGCATTTTGGCATAATTTGCATTTATTTCCCACAGTTGCTCGTAGACTGGTTGTTAAAAGATGTGTGCGAGCAGAGCCTGAGCTCCAGGCACCTATCTTCAGCTATCAGCTGTCACATCATAGTCCCACACAGAGAAATACACAGAAGCGCAAATAAACAACACATTCTGCTGCTTGGCCTCCCAAACAAGGACGGCCTTTGTCCACCTGTCATATCTGACCTTTTCTTGCTGTGATAGCAACATGGAACTAGAGGCCTGCAGAGAGAATCTGTGCCTGTGTTTCGGCTTCTGTGTGAGTGTATGTGTTTGGTGTGTTGAGTGTGTGTCGCTCTCTTATGTTTGACTGTGTGTGTATGTGCACATGTGGCGGTACTCATCCTACCTGAGATCTCCTCCAGGCACTGTTTGGCGGTCTTGCTGTAGACCAGGTCTTTTGTGGGACTGAGACACGGTTCAGGAGGGACCACGGTAGTGCAGTCATTCTCTGAATACGTCCTGAGTGAAGCAAAAGGAAAAATTACATATGAATTATTAGTATTTTAGACAAAGAATATCATGTTTTTTTGTTTGTTTTTTGCATGCATGCATGCATGCATCCTAAAAATGAAGGGAAATCACCAATTTCAATAAAACCTCTGCTTTAATGAAAAAGTGGCAAACGTTTCAGTAACATGTGACCTTTCTAAAAAAAAAAACTAGTTAAAGGGTTAGTTTACCAAAAATGAAAATTCTGAAAACTCAGCCTTATGTCGTTACACACCGGTAAGACCTTTGTTCATCTTCGGAACACAAATTAAGATATTTTTGATGAAATCCAAGAGGACTCATCCATAAACAACAATATAACCACCACTTTCAAGGTCCAGAAAGGTACTAAAGACATCATTAAAACAATCGACATGACTGCAGTGGTTCAACCTTCATGAGAATACTTTTTGTGCGCAAAAACAAAACAAAAATAATGACTTTATTCAACAATCTGTTCTCTTCCCTGTCATTATCCTTACGCAGTTGCCGCAGTAAGCACAGTGAAGGCTTCCAAGTTTACGTCCGAATGCTGCCTCAGTATTGGCAAAGCTGCACATGTGACCAGCACGACGCATGCGTGTGATGCTGACGCAGGAGCCGGCCAATAATGAGTTGGCGTTCTGACGTAGAACCTGGAACCCTGAATGTAAACAGCGTATGAGAATGACACAGAAGAGAAGATATTTTTGAATAAAGTAGTTATTTTTGTTTTGTTTTTGCGCACAAAAAGTATTCTCACTGCAGTCACGTCAACTTTTTTAACAATGTCCTTAGTATCTTTCTGGACTTTGAAAGTGGTGGTTATATTGCCCTCGAGTGAGCCATATACCTCTCGGATTTAATTAAAAATATCTTAATTTGTGTTCCAAATATGAACAAAGGTCTTATGGGTGTGGAACGACATGAGGGTGAGAAATTAATGACAGAATTTTCATTTTTGGGTGAACTAACCCTTTAACTAGGCATTGCAAAAGGTCATGTGACCAATAGATTACTGACTTTATTTAGCCATTTTCCTTCTTTTTAGGTTTTACTGTCATTATGGGGACACCAGGTACCCAAAAATATAGTAAAACCTGACAAACACATGCACATACAATGCTTTTCAGGCTGGAACAGTTGAAACAGACTGGAAGAAACTCTAAATGTATATGTATAACAACTATCATCAACAACAAAGTCGTCCCAGGACACCTGCACTTGCCCTGATAAACATTCCCTTCTCTCTCTCTCACACACACACAGTCATACACATCTAATTCACCAGCCAAATATTTCAATGGCATGTCACACTGTTAGTTTCACCACGTGTTCCACACTCCTGCAATTGAGATGCTGCACTTCCTATGACAACAAACACTCACACATGTACACACAAACTCTGCCTGTGAATGCAAATGATCCAGAAAGGAAGAGGACTTAAACTGTCAGGTAGGTTGGGTAAGGACACACACACAGATTTTATGGCCATCAGACGCATCATTTCATCTTTTTAATATAGTTTTCATGCAACATCATTGAAGCTGAGAGTGTTGATGGGAGGAGAGGCAATACATGGGTGGTGAACCCACTGTTCTCCATGCCACTGGGAATAAAAACCCTCAAACCCACTGTATTTTTATTTAAATAAATACAGCCATGTTGAGAGACTTCTTTCAAAAACAAAAAAAATCTTACCAAATTAAAATTTTGAACACTAGTGTATACATATTTAAATTTATACAAAAATGCAGTTTTGAGGCTGGTAATGCAACTTCCTCAACTCACCCACCTTGGCCAAGCATGTTAAAAAGTTTGACCCTATGTAAGTGTAGTTTTAAAGAGCATGCTCACCATGTGGACCCATTCAAAATGCAGTGTACCACCGCTGAGTGCTGTCGCAGCCCTGCAGGTTTTACAGTGTCAAGCAAAGCTCTCGAGAGGAAGATCTGCAGTGGTGGGGTGTGATAAGGGCTCCAGTTTAAAATTCCATTAAGACTTTAGGTTATAATCCTTATGAGACGACACTGAGAATGCCAAACACAGCTTTAAGAAAACACCATCGTCTTCCTGTGAATAATGAACCTGTGGCAGGCCGGTAAGGTGGTGAGTGTGTTTTATGAGAGCTGTTGAGCTCTAAAGGTTCAGTTTGTTCAGGCATGTCAGGCGGGGGTCATCAGGTTTGAGAGCTCTTTATCAAGTGAAGGATTAAACATGTTACTGAACATACACAATCACTCAAGGACAATACCCTCACACTCTCGCTTCTAACACTCATCTTTGTCTGTCATGTCGGTTTTGTCTACCATTAACACTCTCTTTGTCTTTTTAATAAGCTGACTCAAACTGTTATGAATGCCCTCTGCCCATCAATCACAAATTCTCTTTTCTGTTTCCACTTCCTCTTCCTCCACTCTCACCATTTGTGATGTCACCAGTCTCTTGGTGAGGACTGAGGGAAGCCACGCCCCTCAAACGAGGCGGTCTGGCAAACATCTCAGCGGTTCCCACTCGGGCTATTAATACTGTCGAGATGAGACGTTTACCCGCTGCTTTTTCTTACAAAGCATTGGATGATTGGATATGTGATGCCATGGACAGATGATCAGTGGGTGTGTGTTTGTGGGTCTAAAAGCTGGTTTGATTAACTGTATATATATAGATGGTTAGTTCAACATATATTTGTCTGTAATTAATGATGCTTTATGTTGCTCTGTCAGCTTATGTGTGTAAGAGGGGTCTCACCCCATCTGGTCAAAACAGGACTCTTGTCTAGACAATCTATAATGAAAAGAGATCCATCCTGTTAACATCACCCATCACAGTCAGATTTAACAAGACATCCTCCAGATTTCTCTTTCTGCCTTTACTCTGACAGGAGAGTGAAGAAATTATTGATTCGAAAATGACTGCCTGCACAGAAACACCACAGTGCAACATGTCGGAACATGTGCATTTCCCACCAGGCCAACTCTTTAACATTCAGATCTTCCATTCATATATTAATTTCCACATCTAAACAAAAATTGTATTTTGCTGTCATGTGGATATTGTTTATGGTGTATCTTGTGAATGACTAGTGATTACGAATAGTATCTGGCAAGAGAGATTCTTTAAAGTATCTGTCTGGTTAGCAGTGTGCAGATTAAAAAGAAGAGTAAAAGATGAGGTTATTATTCTGGACCTCCTGGGGAAGAGGGTTTCATCTTTGCCTGTCTATAGAGGGTAATTACAGAGACATGGTCCTGCTGTCTCATAGATAATGATAATGATTTTACAACCCAGAATAGAACCAAGAAACCCAGATCTGTCCGTTTGTCAGAGTCTTACCCTTTAATGTCTCTAAGCATCATTAGATATATAGACCCAGTATCCCTGGCCGGACTAGAAGTCATCAGGGTCTAATGATGAGGACATAGTAAGTTTGAAAAATGACCAGTTGGCATCTGTTTTCTGAACTAAGGGATTTCTATCCAAAGAGACCAAATTTACTGATCACAAGGAAAGCCCACCTGCCCTTAATTATCTCGCTAGGGGTGTAATGGTAAAAGTAATATGACAAAAGTGGACTCTTCTGTGACTGAACAGGATGGATCCAGATCCTTAATCATTAAGCAGGTACCCACAACATCTGTAAACATCCTTCACAATATGCAAAGCAAGACATTTGCAAATGCAACAATCACGTCCAACTGTGTTTTAGAATCACTCACCGATACATGAAGGGGGCGACGGTTGCTGTGTTGGGATGGTTGTGTTGCTGCTGCTGGGGAAGTTGTACTGCCCCATTGCCTCCTAGAGCTGCTCCACCACCCAGCCCTGAAGAGGCGGATCCAGAAAGTGCTGAGGTACTGGTTGATGACACCATGCTGGTCTTACGATTCTCCAAACCTCCCAAAGATCTCTGCATATATATAGACTGACTGCCTTTACTAAGTTTGGTCTTCTCACCACTTGTAGCAGGTACACTTGGTGCAGGTACACTAGGTTGAGTTGCTGCAGGCTTGGCGGTTGCCGTCGGAGCCTTCAGACCAGGTTTGGGGATGCCGCTGGAGGCAGGGATTGCACTTTCTTTCTTCACAGAGGCTGTGGACGGTTTGCTTCCTTTGGGGATGAGGCTGGCGATCTTGGAGCCCTTCTTAGAGGGCTCCACTATTACTGGCTCCTCTTTGGGTGGTGTGCTGGCTTTGCTCTTGGTCTTGTTCTTGTCTTCTTTGTCTTTGGGCTGCGGCAAGGACTTATTGTTCTGGTTCTTGCAGTTGTTGGTCTTGTTTGGGGGTGCAAAGGAGGAAGTGGAGGTCTTCCCCTGCTGTTTCGAGATCCCGCAGGGTGGTGTGGGACTGCAGGTCCCCTCATCTCCAAACTCCGACAAGTCGTCCTCCTCCTGAAGAGCCATTTCGGCCACTGAGGGTGAGGTTCTGGATGCGGAGCGAGGGTTGATGAGCCGGAACTTCTCCAACATGGAGCGCTGGTTGCCGGGGGCTGATTTGGAGGCATCTGTGATTGGGGGCCGAAGGCGATCAGATGATAAGGGAGGGGTTGGGGAAGCGGTTGGGCTGGGCGGCTTGGTGGCCAGCATGGACGAGGTGGCACTGTGCTTAATGTTCATGGACTTGCTGCGCCAGGACTTTCCAGCGGTGGGAGAGGGGATGGCAGAGGCCAGCTGCTGCCCGCTGGTGCTGGAGGGCACCGAGCCACTGCCGTTCATGCTGCCTGGCAGAGGGATGCCCTTCACCGACTCTGTGCCAGAGAAACAGACACATCTGTTAGACTGACAAAACTACACCCTAGAAGCAATACGAAGTTTGTGTTTGGCAAGGAGGAAATTGTAAGCCTGCAGCAATAATCAAATATTAGAATAAGAGGAAAGGGATTGTGGGAAAGGAAAATGTCCTATAAACACGTGAGAAATAGATAGTGCCCCATCCAAATCTTTACTCTGCAACCACCGCATACTGAAATCCCAAGCAATGCTGCGATGCACTCAGGCAGAAAATTGGCTCCTAAATTGATTTTGTGGGATTTCAAATACTTTGTTGTTGCCAGTCACCCTCTTGTTCTTTGTAAATGCAGTGATGTTCTGCAGAGAATCAACATGGCTCACAGAATACTATATATAAACATACCTAATCCAATATAAATACATCATGTTCATATTGAGGAATCACAGATCTGCATATATCAAGCTTTTTAGACCATGACATTGCACAAATGTAACATCCTTTAAAATGCAACTTGTCTGAGCATTAATTTCCTATTGCAAAGCTCAGGGCACAAGCTCAAAATGCTTTACAATGCAAATGTATATAAATCAGATTACTTTGACTAGATTTCTGTGGATTGTACATTATTGACAAAAAAGTACCAATGTATTACCATGCTGTTTTTTTTTTTTTTTTGTTCTATGATGAATGACATTCTTTCTAGCACCTATATGAATACGTAATATGGCATATGAATATGGTAATCATACAGCACCATGTTACATACCAAATTAACATGGTATTACCATCTGATTCCACCAATGTACTCAAGTACTTCTTTGTAATGGGATGTTGTAAGGGTATGCTGTACATTTTAAGAGTGAATCTCGTGCAACCAGTCAAAAGCATATTTTTGGGGTCATTTTTACTAAAAATAAAATGAAAATAAATAAAATAAAATACATTTTTTATGAAAAGTAATTTCTTACTCCAAAAATGTAAAAAATGAAATGTTTAACTGTCATGAAAATAATTTTAGAATGAAAAAAATAATGAAAAGAAAAATAACCTACATTTTTTTATTTATGCAAAATAAAACATTTATTAATTTTATTATTTCAATTTTGGGGTGTTTTTGTGAGATTCACTCTCAAGTGTTTTTAAATCAGATTGCTTTCACCGAACTTCAATTGATTATACATGAGGAAAATAAAATACAATTTTAATGAGTTTCTGTGAATTAAAAAAGATCAGTAATACACCAATGCTTCAGCTGCCTTCTAACACAACAAACTGCATGTGAATCTACTTAATCTCACAGTAAATCAGGCTGTCCCTAACTTTGATTTGCATCCAGATATATCAAAGACTCAAGCTGAAAAATTCTAAACACAAAGGAAGAGAGGAGGAGATGGGACTTCATTTGGTTCCATTGAAAATCTTGTAGAGGGAACAGTGATTGGACTATGAATGAGCGTTGTGTGGATCGGGCTTCAGTGCATGTGTCAGCTAAATTAACCCCGTCTTTGGAGATAACAGCAGCTTAAATAACAGCCTCTCTAACACACATACACACACCAGACCATCGAAACGTGGTTACCATAGCTACCCGTCTTTTCTCCACACCACTTTATGTTGAAAGTGAAATGCCACTTTGGTCTGGAAAGTCTGGTAGGATGCCACACACATTTCAAAACAAACATATTAACAGGTGTAGTGACAGCAACTGTCTAATCTAGAATGGATCGCGTTAGCCATTTCCTTTGCCTCTGGCTTTCTTTGTTATCTCTTTTTTCCAGTTCTGATATATCTTCTGATATATCTCCACCGTCACAGGTGCTACTGTATGAAGCATTGCCAGAAGTTCATTGTACAGAATCTGCAAAATGCTAATTATTTTAACAAAATAAGAGAAAACATACAAAAGGCATGTTATTTTTTATTTAGTACTGTCTCGATTAAGATATTTTACATCAAAGATGAAAAAAAAGTTGAATTTATAAAAATGACCCCATTTAAAAGTGTACATACCCTTGATTCTTAATACTGTGTGTATTACTAATCTAAGAACTGGACACAGTGCTTTTGAAAGTATCCTGAACTGAGCTAACGTTAGCAAACCTGCTGATTCATTCCTGCAGTCAGTGTGAATGGTGAAATTAGCTTTGTTATACAAGACTACTTAACATGCAAGTGTTTGTGCCTACTAACTTGGCATAGGGCTTATAAACAGTGTGAGATTTGCATCCGCAGAGAGGCTTTGTGCTGAAATACGTAGGTGACGGTAGCACTGGGTGCTGACAGATTTTGAGGTTAAGGATTAAATCAGTTAAAGGTCAAACTCCGGATTATGAAATTTGTATTCAAGCCTGCCATAAAATGAAAGACTACATGCTAGCTCTGTTCCAGAACCTAGCGAGCTGCCTAGAGGGCTACAAAGGCAGCATCCTAACTGTCATAAGTGCCTGACTTGGAATACTATGTGGGCAGCATGAAGCACAAATAAAACTCACAGCTCAGTTGATTGCATGTTGCTAAACTAACAAAGCTGATACAATAAACATAATACATATGTTACAATATACACAAGTATTATTTAAATTAGCCCATAACTAATTTTACCAATACTTTTCAGTATTTAAGGAAATATAAGAATTATTTATTTTTCATTATGTTTTGCCAAAAGTGCACTCAGCAGCCATATTCACAGCAGACAGCTATTTCTAGCAATTTCTAGCTCTTTTTTATAATTATACCAATAATATATTTATATTATATATATTATATTTAATTTCAGGGTTTCCCAACTAATGTTTTTGAACCCCTAGGGGTATGTGAGGGAACTGCAGGGGGTTTGTGATTAATTGATAATTTATTAAATCATAAAAATGTAAAATTAAAATAAATGAAATCCTTTCAAATAAAAACAATGAAAATAAAACACACACACACAAAAAATTGTTTACCTGCATGTCATGGAACATGAGCATGTGAATGTGTTGTTCATTTATTGAAATATTAACTTAAAATCTAATAGGGTTCTAAAGGGGGCAGACAAAATAGTTTGGAAATTCCTGATCTATTTGAATGGGAACTGAAATCTAAGTGACTGTTGATATTATGCACATTTCAAATCAGGAACAGAATTACACAACAATGGTATCATAAAAACTGTGCTTTTTAAACTCTTTTTTTCAGGCTGGTCCACCTAATGCACACTTTTTGCCATAAGCAAACAGGTGAATGGCCCTTTTAACTGTACAGCGGGACTTCCATACCTACAGCCCCCATATTAAATGTTACAGTGCCTCTTTAAAAAAGTTGAATTGTCTCTTTTGACTGTAAAGTGCGACTACAGTTACAGTTTCCCCCAATTATTTAAGTACCAGACCATTTCTGCTGCCTTTTCAGTTTCTCATTTGGCAAAATGCATTCTGGGATATCCTCTCCTATGAAGGAGCAGTCATATTTACCATTGTTTGGCGAATTTTCAAAGGTAAAATAGTCATTTTAATAGATGTCCATTAGGAATTTCTCGTGAGAGAAAGATTTCTCCTCAAAGATTTCGCAACTGGTTCAAGTTGGACACACGGATTAACCATATTGAAAAAAAACAAAGCTGCTTGGTTTGAGAGTGACTTCTGTGTGAACTGCTTTATATATCACTATCGCTACACAATTGACAATGTACAATGGACCTTGTTTGCCTGTGAAATTTCACTAATGTGACCACACCTTTACAATTTGGCCGAAACATTGAGTCTCAAAAGGCAGCATCATTTTTCTGCCTATTGTTTGCAACAGTTTTTGTGTCAACAGTGCACCTATGATGTCTTAAAATGCTAGGTAGGAGGCTCACTAGTTTTTGGAACAGAGCTCATTCTCTCGCTACCAGCCCCTCCCATGGTTCCCCCAGTGCGGCAGACTCTTTGGACAGAAGAAAAAGGAAGATGAGGGAAAAAAGGCAGATGGGAGTTTGCTTTTCTCATCTGTGGAGGTATTAGCGCAGTAGCCCTGTAAATCAAGGATTTGAGTAATGTTAGGCCCGATGGAAAAGGGCAGCCATGGGTTTCAAGAGAGACGTCGCCTATTAGGACTCTCTGATTCATCAAAGCTCCGTCTGCCATGTGAGACCCTCTGTCTGGCTTTGTGTGTGCCGTCTCGCCCTCTCCGTACCAAGTGTCTGGGAACACCAGCATCTGTGCTAACAGTGAACAAGGACCAGTAAAGTCCGGTATAAATCTAACCAGGCAGCACAGCCAAAACAAACAGTCTGCGAGGGAAATCAGTTGCGTTTTGTTCACCGATCGCCATGGATCCTTGCTGTGAGGGGTGAACTAGGGGCGAAATACAGGTCACACGTCTTTGAACTCCCAACCTGACTTCAATCGACACACTCCATCAGGTCTAGCGCAGATTTATTAAGTAACCAACTAGCCTGTGGAGATTTACACACTGGTGGCTAAATAGCTGTGTGGTTTTATGAAGTCGGCTTTGAATGATAGTTCAGCTCCGACAGGAAGATGAAATCTGAAGTGAACTCTGAATAGGCTGGTTATGTGGAAGAAGCAAAAATATAATATTAACGTCATCTCGAAATATGTAGGAGGAGGACAGTGAATGCCTAGGGCAGATCACCTTTTCAGATGTGAATAACACACCAGAAAGGAACCGCAGTGCAATATCATGCTTCAAGTCCCGAAGTTTTCCTCAGGAAATGTGTTTTTCTACAGATTTATTTACGTCATTATAAAAATGTAAAAATAAATGCAGTTTTTACTGGGGGAACCAGCTTTGAGCATCTTGCCCTGTACCACAGCTCTATTGTTTCTTAGATAGTGGCACCATCTAGTGGATAACAGGATAAAGCTGTTGCTGTTTCATGTTGATAACAAGCAGAAACCTTGATTTTAATATTAGGTTAGAAAATGTAAAGTCTGTATATTGCTCACCTCTGTCATTGCCGCTAGCATACTGCAGTGGTTTGCTCTTGTCAATACTGTTGAAGCTTTGGCTCCTTCGGTTCAGGTTTGAGGAGCCGTGGGCTTTACTGCTGCTACTGCCGCTGCCTGCAGCGGGGACTCTGGAGGGACCTGGTAACCTGTAACACACAACACTAACACATTATTTTGGTCTTCAATCACTGGATATGAGCTGTATATGATTATATATTACTATGACAGACAGACACACACACACACACACTCAAAACACACTTTCCAGTAGAGACTAAACTCTATTGTTTTTATAGTGAGCTAATGATATTTTCTGTCTAACACTAAACCTAAACCGGTAGGCAGACGATAGATAGATAGATAAATATAACGATAGAACGATAGATAGAACAATAGATAGAACGATAGATAGATAGATAGATAAATAAAAGGCAGTTTATATTGTCATAAAATTTTTCCCAAATCATAAGTTTATTACAGTCTGTTACATTCACTTCCCTGCAGAAATTATAAATTAAATATAGATTAATCCTTATTAAAGCTACAAAAAATATTCAATCAAAAGCAGTGAATGATTTATACAATGATTAATAAATAAACAATGATTAATAATGACAGATATCACAGCAGCAGATTTATTAGGCTGCTGTCACTTTAAGATCTGCCACACATGACATGGATCTGATACACATCTCTTTACGGTCATTTAAGACTTTATTAAACTATTAAAATTTTGTGTGTTTTTGTCTGTTCAAGCGTGATAGAGAACTCATGTGTTTGTCACACAGACAGGTGATTCACAGACAGCGTGCCGGTACATATTTAAGTTCTTTTTTGCGTCTAATCGAGCTTGAATGGTTTAATAGCACTTGAATGAATGATAGCGTGATCACATAATGTAATGCTAACTAAAGGATGACGTTAATTGCGTTAAATATTTTTAACTCGTTAAACTGAAAAAAAAAAAATTAATTGCATGCGTTAACATTCATTTTGACTGCACTAGTTGGCTTGCATTAAATTTTGTTGGTTTTGTGTGTCATACGTTTTGCAACCTGGCCAGTTCTCAAGTCAAGTCAAGTCACCTTTATTTATATAGCGCTTTTTACAATGTAGATTGTGTCAAAGCAGCTTTACATTGATAACTGGTATATACTTTTGGCTGCACAACAGCTCTTAAAGAATAGTTTCAATGCAGGCAGATCAAAGCACTGTTGAATATCAAATGTCAAGTTAAATGTCAAGTGTCCCGAAGTAAGCAAGCCTAAGGCGACAGCGGCAAGGAACCCAAACTCCAACAGGTGACATCAGGTGGCAAACAGGTGGCAAATAGGTGTTAAAATGGAGAGAAAAAAAAACCTTGGGAGAAACCAGGCTTAGTCGGGGGCCAGTTCTCCTCTGGCGAACAGTGCTTTGTTACGATTCAGATTGCTATCATAAGTCTGATAGGATCGCAACATTCAAAAGTATTTATTTCAGTTCCATCCAGTTGAGGATCGTATTCATCACGCCGGTATGGACGGTTTGTTGAGGAACTGTGTATGATCTAGTTGACTCGATCTCTGCTGATACTTCAGGGCTGCTTTGTGGTCGTGTCCAGTTGAGGATCGTATTCATCACGCCGGTATCGGTTACCATATTCACCATGTTCCACTGAAATATACACACCGATTGTGTGATGATGCAATTATTTGTAATGAGGACTTGAGGATAATGATGATTTATTACACTTTGTTTTATTTTGGTGATAATTCTCAAACTCACTGTGCTGATTACTTGTTGCATTTCTTGTCAAAGGTAACTTATGCAGTACTATAGAAGAGGACATGGTAAGTGAGGCTGATTTTAGGCTGAGATTACTTTTTTCCTGATGAGGGAAGGCCAAGGTTTAAAGTCACGGTACACTACTGAGTAAACCCATACTCATTCCATTCAAATATTGTGAATGTTTACTTCAAATGGAGGGTAGACATATGTTCAACTATATAATAAATGAAGCTATAAGCTATTATAAATGAATGGCATTTATGAATAATGATTTGACTTGTATATGGTGAAAAAATAGCTCATTCCTCAACACGTCAGAACAATAAATGGCTCTTAATTGCTCTAAAATCTGCAATAAAACTAGCCTGGAGTATGTATGTGTGTGTTTTATTCTTTGCATTGCTTTGTGCTGTATCCGCATTATTGATGATTTACTCCTGCACAAAGCTTGTTAATGACTCACGAGAGGCAGTATTTAATTGGGAAACATGAACCCATGACGTATCAGCCTAACAATGTCTCATAAACATGTCATGGGGGAACAGAACAGCGGGAATTTTAAGGTTCTTTGACACTGACACTTACAGCCGATTCCATTCTTCACCAAACATAGATGTTTCACGTTACTCAAATCTGATTACGGCAAAAGGCAATTGATTTTAACAAAAAACAAACTGACAAACTAATAAAGACCTATTAGTTTTAGTTGAAGCATTTTAAAAACCATTTTAAATTTGATCAAATATGTTTTGAAAAGTCTTATAAAGAATCAGAGCAAACAGCTTTCCCAGAAATGATGGATTGGAGAACGATGATTCATGCAGTTCAGGTGCATGTCTCATCAAGCCTCTAATGACACTGCTTCATCACTTGCTCATTTCCATCAGGCACTTCTGTTTTTCCCTATTAACCTGTTATGCAGGCCACCATCGCCAGCCATGATAATAAAGAAGTGTGAAAAGCGGCTCTGAAAAAAGCATATCTGATGCTATTTCTCAGAGAGGTTATTTCAGTGAAAATTGGGGCGGACAGCAGTGTCTGGATTGAGGACAGCATCTAAACTGAAGAATTTTAGAAGTTTTCAATTTAACAGGCCCACATGGAATTGGTATCCATAGAGAGCTCAGCAGATTCATGTCAGCCCTCGTGTTTGTTCATTAAATATGTTGACTAATTTCCTTCAGCTATCACTGTAGTATCCACAGCTGAGCGTAACACATTTTATCATGTTGAAATCTACAGATTTTCCCCCTGAATTTGCAAAATTGAAAGTGAGCAGATTCAGTTTGGCCTGGTTCAGTGATGAAGGCAACATCTGACATCAGCATTTATAAGACATTTGGTTTTCTAATTTGGTCTTGAAATGTTCCTTAGACTATGATTTGCATAAATATGTATCATGTATACATACACAAACACAAATATGCCTGTAGAGGATAAATTTAGTGCTTACCAGGCATCTGAAGATAGAGAGCATTGCTAAAATAGACCTGAATTTAAGCTGCAGTGCATATTTTTTCTGCGCTAAAATACTTTTTCCTATCTTGACATAATATTCAGAGACAAATATGACATTCAAAAAGCTGTGGTACTTTCAAAGCATTGCTCTGAGCATCCCGAACAAGCCAGCAGACTGGCTCAATCTGATTGTTTGGCCAATGGGAAGGAAGCAGGGAAACCTGTTTGAAATGTTCATTATTTTTGTGAGTTGTTTGATGAAGCTAATGGCACAAAAATGACATATTCTGCTTTAGGGGCTGTTATTGAAAAGTCTATACCTGAAGCTAAGGTGGTCAGCTGGAAGATCAGGTCTCTGGATCTGCTATAGTTTATTTTAGAGTGATAATTAAAGTGTCAATGGGGCTCAGATCAATACTGTGAGCGTTTGACGGGGTTTAACTGTGCACATCTGCACTGCTAAACAATCACTGAATTCTAATAACATGTCACATCTTTTCCAATCTGTGTCCTGCATACATAAAAAGGCCTTATAGAAGATACAATCTTTCAAATTATGCCTATTAAAATTTAGAGCAGGATGTTTAAGGATCAAATAAGACTGCTTCTGTCATCGCCGGTGAATCTTAATACTATCTTTCCAATTGAAGCACTTTGGATTGAGCTGAAAGTTTTAGATTCTAGAGGATAGCTAATGTATGCACCATTATCTATTCTGCTTTCCGTTTTTAAAAAAGCAGGATCATGTGTTATTAAATTTGTCTCTGTAACCCAAATTACTACACAATAATACTGTAGTTATTTAATTAGTTAAGCCTCAGACATAGTTCATATGCATCTCTCTAAAGAAACAAACAGGAGACAGTGCACATACACAACTTGAGTGGTAATTATATATTCTGGGAGAAAGACAGAAAGACGATTCATCATTTTGATAGTTTTTTTTTTCTCTTTTTGGAAATATTTGATATAAGATTGATCTATTTTCCAGTACATTTAACCAACAGTACATCTCACTTGAAACCACCAACAAGTCTCGTTTACAGTATAATCAGATTTTCAGCTATTGCCAGTTGTGTAGCCCACAGATAACATAAGGTATGAATGGCCCTCTATATCCTTGTAGACTACTATTAAAAGTCTGTATAAAATAATATACAGTACATCTGAACTTAGTAAGACAGCAGAGTCCAGTATGAAAAAAAGTTGATTCAGGACACTCAACGAATGAGTGTCTACTAACAATTTTATATCACTGCTTTGAGAGAAGATCCCACAAAACTGCAGTGTCTCCATTCCTGTCCCTTTCCCTGCAGGCACATGTTGTCTTTGAGCAAATAATGCCATCAGTTGAACCCTACCCATCAGGCTGTCAGTGGAGTAAGCACTATATAACACAAAGTGTCCATCACATATCTCACATAGTTTGGCTAGGGGCTGCTTGAAATGCTTCGCCAGCACTCAGCTTCCCACCAGCTCTGAGATGAAGCAAATGCTTTCAGGGCCAGAGCTTCAAACTGCAAAAACCTCCAGCTAAAGTGGTCAGAGATAAACTACATTCAAGATCTAGGGTTCGTCCAGAACTTTCTGCACCCGCTCACCTCAGGTGAACCAAGATATTCAGCTCAAAACCGTTAGAAAAGCAACTGAAAGATTTTTGAAATGTAAAAAAAAATCCTGACTACAGTTGAAGAACGGACACCACCAGCATGCGTTTATATGCCACTTCCATCACCCAGATCTGTTGCTACAGCTTTAAACATCAGTAGATCGGCTTTCCCAGTCTCGAGCCTGAAGTTCTTTGGAGAATTTCAGGTGTTAGAACAGAGCGAGAGCAGGCAGATACTGTAAAGACTCTACCTTGTGTTTTTCTTCTGAGGGGCTGCTATTCCACTGTGACCTGGTGGACTTGTATATCGTGCGGTGAGACTGTAAAGAGGTAGTGGGAGAGAACGAGAGAGAAACGGGAGAGAAAAAGAGGGAGGGAAAGAGAGACAGGAATGAGGTTAATGATTGGATTGAATTTTTTTCAAACTGTGGCATCTTTCTCTCTAATGCAATAAGGGTGGCACTTAGCGAGCCACAATCAGGGCTGGGTGTATACGTGCAAACGCAAACAGCATGGCCTCTGTGTGCGCCTACTCAGATTCACATGACATGTCACTCGTCACAAGTATGTGTACTTCTTCCAACCGTCCTACTGTTCTAGTCGCCGTTGAATACTGTAGATCTAAACAAGTCAAAAGCCAAAACACACTCTTCATAAACCTGTACTTTAAAGTATGCATGTGTGTGTACACACTAAGAGCTTTATTCTCTGTCACTGATCAGTTTAGGTTGATCTCCATAACAACATATAACTCAAAGAAAGAAATCCCACATGGCAGAGATGATATTCCAGTAGGTCCAGTCACAAAAAAAAAAAAAAGACTTAATCACACACTCACACAAACACACACCTCTTCCAGGAACACTTTACTTGAAGCCTGTGTATACTGTGGGAACTGTGTGTATAAATAATACATAAATATACACCGTTCAAAAGTTTGGGGCAAGTAAGATTTTAATAGAGGAAATTAATCATTTTATTTAGCAAGAATGCAGTAGATTGATCAAAAGTGACAGTAAAGACTTTTACATTTTACATGTACTATTGAACTCTCTATTCACCAAAGAATCCTGCAAAAAGTACCACGGTTTCCACCAAAAATATTAAGTAGCACAACTTTTTTCAATTGTGATAATAATAAAGAATTTATTATTATTATCACAGTTGAAAAAAGTTGTGCTACTTAATATTTTTGGTGGAAACTGTGGTACTTTTTGTAGGATTGATTTGGAGATCTTTAGCACCAAATCAAGCATGAATTCTTAAAGGGTTAGTTCACCCAAAAATTTAAATAATATCATGAATTACTCACCCTCATGACGTTCTAAACCCCTAAGACCTTCGTTCATCTTCGGAACACAAATTAAGATATTTTTGATTAAATCCGATGGCTCAGCGAGGCCCAATGGTACTTCCTCTCTCAAGATCCATAAAGGTACTAAAGACATATTTAAATCAGTTCATGCGAGTACATTGGTTCTACCTTAATATTACAAAGCGATGAGAATATTTTTTGTGCGCCAAAAAAACAAAATAACGACTTTTTAACAATATCTAGTGATGGCCGATTTCATAACACTGCTTCATGAAGCTTCGGAGCTTTACGAATCGAATCAGTGAATCGGAGCGCCAAAGTCATGTGATTTCAGCAGTTTGGTGGTGTGATACGCAATCAGAATCACTGATTCGACTCAAAAGATTCATAACGCTCTGAAGCAGTGTTTTGAAATCAGCCATTACTAGATATTATTAAAAAGTCTTTTTTTTTTTTTTTT
>RJVU01079805.1:11997822-12018436 GCA_003731715.1 Anabarilius grahami | reverse complement strand
CCACTTCCATCACCCAGATCTGTTGCTACAGCTTTAAACATCAGTAGATCGGCTTTCCCAGTCTCGAGCCTGAAGTTCTTTGGAGAATTTCAGGTGTTAGAACAGAGCGAGAGCAGGCAGATACTGTAAAGACTCTACCTTGTGTTTTTCTTCTGAGGGGCTGCTATTCCACTGTGACCTGGTGGACTTGTATATCGTGCGGTGAGACTGTAAAGAGGTAGTGGGAGAGAACGAGAGAGAAACGGGAGAGAAAAAGAGGGAGGGAAAGAGAGACAGGAATGAGGTTAATGATTGGATTGAATTTTTTTCAAACTGTGGCATCTTTCTCTCTAATGCAATAAGGGTGGCACTTAGCGAGCCACAATCAGGGCTGGGTGTATACGTGCAAACGCAAACAGCATGGCCTCTGTGTGCGCCTACTCAGATTCACATGACATGTCACTCGTCACAAGTATGTGTACTTCTTCCAACCGTCCTACTGTTCTAGTCGCCGTTGAATACTGTAGATCTAAACAAGTCAAAAGCCAAAACACACTCTTCATAAACCTGTACTTTAAAGTATGCATGTGTGTGTACACACTAAGAGCTTTATTCTCTGTCACTGATCAGTTTAGGTTGATCTCCATAACAACATATAACTCAAAGAAAGAAATCCCACATGGCAGAGATGATATTCCAGTAGGTCCAGTCACAAAAAAAAAAAAAAGACTTAATCACACACTCACACAAACACACACCTCTTCCAGGAACACTTTACTTGAAGCCTGTGTATACTGTGGGAACTGTGTGTATAAATAATACATAAATATACACCGTTCAAAAGTTTGGGGCAAGTAAGATTTTAATAGAGGAAATTAATCATTTTATTTAGCAAGAATGCAGTAGATTGATCAAAAGTGACAGTAAAGACTTTTACATTTTACATGTACTATTGAACTCTCTATTCACCAAAGAATCCTGCAAAAAGTACCACGGTTTCCACCAAAAATATTAAGTAGCACAACTTTTTTCAATTGTGATAATAATAAAGAATTTATTATTATTATCACAGTTGAAAAAAGTTGTGCTACTTAATATTTTTGGTGGAAACTGTGGTACTTTTTGTAGGATTGATTTGGAGATCTTTAGCACCAAATCAAGCATGAATTCTTAAAGGGTTAGTTCACCCAAAAATTTAAATAATATCATTAATTACTCACCCTCATGACGTTCTAAACCCCTAAGACCTTCGTTCATCTTCGGAACACAAATTAAGATATTTTTGATTAAATTCGATGGCTCAGCGAGGCCCAATGGTACTTCCTCTCTTAAGATCCATAAAGGTACTAAAGACATATTTAAATCAGTTCATGCGAGTACATTGGTTCTACCTTAATATTACAAAGCGATGAGAATATTTTTTGTGCGCCANAAAAAAAAAAAAAAAAGACTTTTTAATAATATCTAGTAATGGCTGATTTCAAAACACTGCTTCAGAGCGTTATGAATCTTTTGAGTCGAATCAGTGATTCTGATTGCGTATCACACCACCAAACTGCTGAAATCACATGACTTTGGCGCTCCGATTCACTGATTCGATTCGTAAAGCTCCGAAGCTTCATGAAGCAGTGTTATGAAATCGGCCATCACTAGATATTGTTAAAAAGTCGTTATTTTGTTTTTTTGGCGCACAAAAAATATTCTCATCGCTTTGTAATATTAAGGTAGAACCAATGTACTCGCATGAACTGATTTAAATATGTCTTTAGTACCTTTATGGATCTTGAGAGGAAGTACCATTGCTGTCTATGCAGGCCTCACTGAGCCATCGGATTTAATCAAAAATATCATAATTTGTGATCCGAAGATGAACGAAGGTCTTACAGGTGCAGAACGACATGAGGGTGAGTAATAAATGACATTGTTTTCATTTTTGGGTGAACTAACCCTTTAAGGATTATGTGACACTGAAGACAAATCTAAAATTTCCTCTTTGCCATTACAGAAATTAATTACATTTTAAAATATATTAAGATAGAAAACAGTTATTTTAAATTGTAGTATTTCACAATTTTACAGTTTTGACTGTTTCCGAATGAATAAATGCAGCCTTTGAGAGCATAATATACTGTCAAAAACATTTTAAAAAAATCATACCAACTTTGACTGAACTTTACAACAGTAGTATACTGTATAATGAAAACTGTAATAAGTTAATAATGAGTATAATAATATATATAACTGATCTCTATAAGGACAGAGAAGACCCTTTCCTGAGGCTGGGATGAATGAATGCATTTTGTCAGATCGAATATGATGGATGGAAGGTCCTGTTGTACTTACAACACACACACACACACATATAAAACAAAGCACAAACACCTCAGGCCAAACACAAAACACAGAACAGTTGGCTGTATAGGTCTCAAATCTCTCTCTCTCCAGCCCCTGACAGCTGACTGACACTGCCTTTGTTCATTTTGGGTGTACGTTTGTGTTTATATATGTTTAGATATGCTATGTCTAAGCAGTAAATGTGCTTTGACAAGCTTTGGCATTTAACAGGTTCATGAGCACTGCGTGATGGAATGAGAATTTCAATGGATGGATGAAAATTGATGAAAGTGGAAGGATGAGAGAGAATGAGAAAGAGCAAACGTCCAGTTTGCAATTGTTCAACAGTTACAGCAAGAAGACATCTATCTAAAAAGCACCTAGTTGCTATCACCATCTGCCATGCTTTAAAACAACAGCCCATATCAGCTTAAGGTCATCAATATGATTTGTTGCTGGACCAAAGTGGTATACAACCGCTAATCAGAATGGTTTACAAGGTCAAAACCAGGTGTTAATCAAGCTGATCAACCATATTCACCATCTTGGATCATGAATGACCAATTTAGACCAGAAAGAAACAACATAACACGTAATGCAACAAGTGTCCAGTCATTTGATTTATGGTTGTTGTTTTTTTTGGTGTTCCGTGATAGGCAACCCTGCCCACAGTGATATTTCATTGGTTCTGTTGCATATAGTTAAATACCAATGTTCTGATTGGCCGTGATTGTGTCACGCCCATTAGGACATAAGGTAAAACTATAGACTGTATAAAACATGGACATGGCGTCACCCGTAGGTTTCTGAAGAGCATTTTTGAAGCCCAAAGTGGGCGGAGCTGGCTGTCGCCATCTTGGCAGCACGTCACCGCACGTCACTCCCGGATAACCGAAAATGGGCAAAGAGGCGGGACGTGGGTGGAGCTGAGGTGCCTGGTTGCTGAAACCACACCCGCCTAGCTCAACGTGATCAAGTTAGCTCAGGCTAAGGAGCTATCTATCTATCTTAGATACTATCTAAAATATTAATAAAGATAAGTTATACATCATTTGGAAGTTCTAAGGGTTTACTGTCAATCTACGGTGTCTTTTTTTTCCGATATAGATGCTCCAGCAACAGTAATATTGTAAATTGTGTAGGATGTGCAAATGACAACACGCAAAATCAAAGCAGGACTTCATACCTTTGTAATGAAATAGCGATCGCGAGATGAATCAAATCCGTCGCAATTTGGTAAAATGTCCATGATAAACGTCCATTCAAAAACATCCAACAGCACTTTTTGTCCACAAAAGCGTTAAATCCATGAAATATTGATCTATTGTCCATTGTTTGCGTCATATTTCTTCTGAACAATCATCATTGTTCTTCAAGAAATGCAATCTGAGCACCGTTTATGTTGTAAAACTGTATACGATCGTATACATTAGACTCTCACAAACACATGAGCCCATCTCCAAAGTATATTTTTCAAAATAGTGCAGCAGTTTTAGTTATAATATCCAAGCAGTGCTGTCGGATTTTGTGGTGTCTTGAGAGGCATATTCTCCAGCCATTGTCACTGTAGTAAATCTGACGAAAAAACTTTTAGCCAATGCCAACAACGATGCCAAGTTCAGCGGCTGGAATTAGCTGAGGTAACGTGACAGCTAACAGACAGCAGAAAAATGGCAAGTTGTGACAGCAGCGGCAATCCACCTGTCAATCAAGTGGCCACACCCTTAATTATGCAGAACTTTAAGGCTTAATATAATTTAAACAGATGAGTTGTAAAAAAAATTCACCCCCCTCACAGTTGTCATGAAGGGTAAAATTAGCTATATAAACCAAAACCACTTTTTGTACCAGGCTGTAAACTTATTTTTTTCTGCTGTAAAGTTGGGAATTTTAACATTGGGGGTCTATGGGATTGACTCCCTTTTGGAGTTTGTCTGTAGTGGCCAGTCGATGAATTGGTTTCAAGAGAGAGAACGGAAGGTTGCCGCTTGGGTAAAACCAGCTTTCATCTGAATTCCAAAAAAACAGTTTTATCTTGTTGGTTACTGATAGTGACAAAAAAAAAAAAAAAAGTATTTCCATTCCATTCTTCCAAAAGCGTCTTCCAAAAGTTGCCCATAGTGTCTGAGAAGGTGGGTGTGTCTGCTCAGGAGATCATTATGACCACCATGAATGTTTCACTTTAACAAGTTTCTACGGCGAGTGTGTGACAAGGAACTGGCTTAAAATTACAGACTCCCTCAGGAAAAACCCTGAGGAGCAACAAAGACTTCACCAGACTGAGAGAACGAGAGGAAGACAGTGAAAGGAGGAGGCAAGACAGCAGGTTAACAAGCATTGTAACCAAAGACAGCTCCAGTGAGACACTAACACTGTCTTTCACTTTCTCATTCACTCTCTCTCTTGAGAATGTGATCATGTCCACATGATTAATGAGGCCCATCGTTTCTCCTCCAGCTCAAAGACGAACTCAGTTGGGACAGGATGGTTGAAAAAAACATTCCTTGCTTTACAACTTTTTCTTTCTTTTTTCATTTACTTCTAAAAGCATTCAGCCAAGTAGTATGAAAGTACGACAGTGGTGAGACTGACAATCTCAAGGATAAATCTGTTGCCGTGGGCCATTAAAACACACTTCACAGTGAGAAATCAAACACAGACCAACTCCGCCAAGGTCACTAATCAGAAAATCTTAAATTGAATCTAAACAATTAGGTTTAGTGAGGATTACAAAACCACTCACTACAGTTTCTCTAATGGGAATCAATAAGTCTCAAGATTAGCCCTCCCTACTCAAATCTGTTGCTACATAACATCCACGCCAATAGGTTTCAAGACCACTGTCGTATCGACCAAAGAATCAAAAAACGCATTACAAATGCATAAATTATAAATCAAAACTTTCCAACTTGCTGTAAAAATGTATCAAACAACATAGAACCACCGCAGATATAACATTTGCATTGTAACAAACTACTCAATGTCTATTTTGATAAATACCCCCATTGCATTTTAATATATAGTACATTTGATTATTATTTTAGATTAAGTTTCAGATGTGTTATGTAATGTTTTAGGAAATATTTTTGACAATCCTACCTTTAAAATAAAAATCTCTTAATTAGCAGTACTTTACAAGTTCTAATGCAATAATACTATATGACTTCCAACAGCAAAAGACAGGAAGCAAAGAATGACCACCCTGCAAAAAAGTTTTAAAACTGTTAGAAGTGTAACAACCCCTTAAAATGAGTTTAAACTTACCTCCCGAGAGAGAAGCATCTCATTTTCAAAGCAGAACAGACAACTTCCAAAAAAGGAACTAAACACCTAAATATAAAATGTCACACTGTGGACCCAGAATAATTATCAAATCTGGAGGGACACAATAGCCTCAATACACTGATAGGCACAGACCAAAAATTATTAATAAACTACCCAAAAAATTAACAACAGACATGTGGTTTCCAGTCAAAGTAACCCAGATATGTAACACGATCAATACTAGTGTACCTATTGCTGTCAGACTTTCTCCCATAGGACAGTCGGCTCTTTCTGTCCCGTGAGCTGGGGGCAGGCAATCGCGAGCATGAGACAACCGAGTCGAGCCGTTCACCTCGAGACATGGTGCGCTGAGAGGGAGGGATGACACTTCACCCCCCATATCTTCCCCAGACCTAAAGGCACCGCAATGTCCAGCTATCCCTCTCTCTCTCTCTCTCTCTCTCTCTCTCTCTCTCTGACCGTTAGTCCAGCAGGTGTTGGCTATAGAAAGCCTGGATCTCTAAAACTGTAAATGGGAGCAGTGCCTGTGGGTAAAACCAGCCAGAGTGCTTTATAAAAAGCTCCCCCCTCATTCCCAGGGATCTCAGACAGTGTTGTATTATGGTATTTAGATCTTTTAAACAAAACAGATATCCAGCTGACTTAGTGTCACAGTGTTAAAAGTGAATTTCCCTTTTTTTAAGCAAAAGCAACAGCATGTCATACCTATGTTATACTACGTTACACAGCATCTTATACTATGTTCTTACCAGTAACAACTGATAAAATATATGTAAATCTATGTATTAGCACTAAATCCAGCAGTCTCAGTGCAGTTTTCTTTCCTGCACTGATGTATTTCCTATTAAAACAGGAAATCGGGACGGGACATATCAAAGGGCTTGTCCTTTTTCATAAATAGTCAATAGTCTTTAGTTTACGTCACAGCTGGGAACCATAATATGCTTTTGCTAGAAGTAAGGTTAGGAGGAGGGGCATGCTTAATCGAGAGAACATTTGATTGGACAAAAATTCAGGTATGCCCCTCAGTGCAAGATGAGTCATCAGTATTTTTTTAAATGCATATATCAGCTAAAAGATAATGTCTTTTATCAGTACAAATATAGAGTATAGATGTCATCAAAGCTAAAAGTCATTGAATAAAAGCCACAAAACTTCAATTTGGATCTTATGAGCATTTACACTGACAGTGATTTTCAAAGAAAAGAGTAGTGATGCCTAGTGTCTAGAGACGTCATTCATTTTCAACGAGAGTTGGCAAATGTATATTATATTATATTATATTTTATTATATAGACAGTGCTGAGTAGCTCTGCCCACAGTGAAATGTAATTGCTCCAAAATTCTGCTGTAGTTTATATAACATGAAATATCTAATGAAAAGAATGCTTTTTTAAGTGTAGACAGAAAAATGATTAAGCACCGGCAGCTTGACATATGATGCTTACTCAGGACAGTGTATGGAAGACCATTTTAACCATTAATTCCCTTTTGAAAAAAAAAAACATCACAAGGGGATTAAACATAATGAGTTTATTCACCGAGTATGTAATACGCATTTGCCAGTAAGCTAAAATGCTTTAAGAAACCCCAGGAGTCTGTTTAATGCATTTCTGTGCTGTTGGCCAAAGACCAGAGTTGACGAATCGCCTAGACCCCTGTGACTGATACAACACACACACACACACACTTACACAAAGATAATCAGCCAGCAACCCATTTTAACACCTGTAACCCCAAGCCAGTAAACGTTTGAAGAAACATTTCCTAACGCAATACAATAGCTTCCTTTTTATCTGACTGTCTGGACAGAGCTGTGATAGTTATTTGAGGAGACTGAGTTTACAACATCCTCGAGGAGTGCGGCCAATCTACAGCCCTCCTGGCCCAATTCTGCTCACTGATGTCATTTGGTGTGTGTGGAATGCTAAAGCTGTGTGTTTGTGTGTGTGTGTGTGTGTGTGTGTGTCTCAGGCTGGCAGTCCAAGGCCCTCTGAACACCTGTCACTGCTGGATCTGAGTTGAGAGAGAGAGAAATCCCACAGGCCCTGGACAAGAATGAGGGGCAGCTGTTGTCTTTCTCTCTCTCTCCCTCTTCTCTTTGCACTTGTGAATGCTGACAGCACAGAGAACTCAGCACTACAAAACGCACACTCGTGCTTTTCTGCCTGTCCCACACACACACACACAAATGCATTCTGGGCCAGGTAACGTGAGCCAGGCTGTGTAATGCCACTCATGTGCGGCATCTTTTCTCTGTAGCTGCTGCTAAGATTACTCCTCTATTTACATCACAGTCATGGCCTTCCTTTTTTACCAAAATACACACACACTCAGGTTTGTTTTTGTGGATTGTGGGGACATTTCATAGGCTTTTATACTGTATTTTCTATCGCCGTACACTACCCCACCCCACTACACCTAAACCTACCCATGTGCACATTTTTACTTTCTCAAAAAAACAAACAAACAAACAAAAAACCTCATTCTATATGATTTATAAGCCTTTTGAAAAATGGGGACATGGGGTAATGTCATACCCATGTCATTATACAAATTTGTGTCCTGATGTGTCACAAAAACACACACACACACACTTGAATATGTGGTTTACGGGATACTCCATAGGTGTAATGTTTTTTATACTATACAAACTGAATATTCTATCCCCCTACACTAACCCTATCCCATCACAGAAAACTTTTGCCATTTTTTGAACTTCACACACACCAACATTGGGTTTTCATGTTTTATGGGGACTTATCATATAAATAATGATTTTTATACTGTACAAACTATATTCTATCCCCTAACCCTAAACACAACCCTCACAGAATTTTTTACATTTTCAAAAAACATCATTTAGTATGATTTATAAGCTGTTTTCCTCACGGGGACCAAAAAATATCCCCACATTTTGTCCCCACAACACAGGGTTTGCCAGGACCACACACACACACACACACTGGTTAGTTGGTTAATATAGCTCTATTATTCTGTTTACCTGTAACTAGTTACTAACCATTTTAGTTTACATAGTGTATACATATGACATTTATAAGTGTATTTATATATATTATATATATAAATACACTTACTGTTGTCAAAAGTACCAACATCGGTGCGAAGTCAGTACTGAAATTTAAAAAAATGTGACAATACCAGCATTTTCCCCTAACATTTTGAGCGCTGTTAAGCGGATTCTTTAACATCTTTGATTAGCCATTGTGTTCACATGCTCAACAGTTATGTCTGTGTCAGTGAATCCCTAATATAGCCTGCTTTTCAAATGCTCCCGTGTGTATCTGTGTAAGCACTCGGTTAAGAGCGTCAAAGATGTATATTTACAACATGTTTTTGAAGCGTTGATCATTGTAGCCAATCACAGACATATCTGTTTAACGGTGTCTTTAGTGTAAAAGTCAACATTTTATNTTATATTAAATTTAATTATTTATTTATTTATATTATATTATATTATATTATTAATTTACTTAAAATAATAATAATAATAAATAAAAAAATTAGATTTTCTTTTCAGAAGGACTCAACTGGTTTTGATCTAGCAATCTAACACATTGTGTTTCCAGTGTAGATACTGTCTTAGTTACAGTAGATGCCATATTTAATTTTATGTGAACAACAGTGAGCTGTTTTTGTAATTATTTTGTACCTTGGTGTTGATTGTTCAATTGACGAAACACAGAAAATACTTTCCAAAACATCTCCAGAATAAGCTCCGGAAAACATGGGTTGTAAAACTGGATTTGTCCGTAAGATGTGAAGACTGTACAATATAAGTGTTCCAAGGTCTAAGAACATAGAATTCAACTAAGGCCAGCATTATTTATTTATTTAGCCATATATTTCATGACTAAAGATGCAGAACACAAATAGACACAAAACAGCAACAAGTATCATTTGATATGTCCTACCTGGACTGCATGTCTTGGGTTTTGTGCTGGCTCGCTGGCGCCGCCCCTGTGGTCTGATGCGTGACGTGTTGTTGAAGCTCCACTAACGACTGCAGGTACTGCTGCTGGTGCTGCTGTTGCTGCTTGTAGCGGGACAGGATGAAGAACAAACCCAGGATGCTCTTCAGATTCCCATTACACACCTCTGAAGATCAAACACACCAGATTTAGAAAGTACCACAGGAAGAGCTCTTTAATCCTGTGAACGACTGCATTTCATTGATGCGCTAAACCTTAAATACATCATGTTTTGAGTACTGGATCAAGGCAGAAGAAACTGCCGTTGGGTCACATGGTAGCTAGCCTCATTATAAGGAAGTTCAAGTTGTGTTTACAATCATTTGAGAATATAGGGGAGATAAGTTATTTTCTCAGAATGAGGAAGTTACACACAGTATGACAATATGCAACTGTCTGGAGGATCCGAGATTAGCATGGTCATTTGACTGTCTGGAGTCTTGTGCGTCATAAATTAGATTTGTTAACATTTGTAAAAAAAAATAAAAAATAAAAAAGTGGCTGTAACGATTGGATCTGACTTTTAATTGAGACCTTTTACAAGGAGATGATGATTCAATAAGAAAAACTTTGAAGTGCCGGATGGAGTTTAGAAGCTCAAACACAATTATCCTATGCACATGAGCGCTGTGAGTGTGAGGTGTCCTACAAAGAATGCTTTTCAAACTTCTTCAAAATTGAGGTTGTGAGTTTGAATAAGTGCCAGCATGGCGATGCTCTGATCGTAGAGATAAAGGACTGAAGATGAAGGCAAAGGCATCGATTGTCTGCGCTCTGCCTGCCAGCAACGCTTTACTCTCATGTGGCCGTTTATGAAATGGCCTTCATTCATAGTCAAACACCGCTAATGGCTGGTGCTGAAAGCAACTGAAGGATGGCAGTGCTGAGGCAGCGCTAAAGAGAAGAATCTGGTTTATTTCTGACAGCCCGCCTGTTTGTTCTGCCCGTCAGCGATGTTTAGGGTTATTAATCTCTCCCTGGTTCAATTTGAGACTGTGCAGAGCTGTAATTTGAATTCTACATAATAAAGCGCTCAGATGGTATGTTCCATTGAACATACTTTCTGAGTCAGTAGACAGAAATTTGGCACCATTTGGTGTCGTTGCACTTTAGGTCAATGTGGAAAATGAGAAAAGCAATAACTGCTTATCCCGGCAGCCTAATTTGTAAATACATTTTGTATGTTTGCATTAATGGAGGGAATTAGTCTTTTTCCTCACAATTGCTTTGTGCAACAGCATATGGAGTGCATTTAGATTTTGGCAAAGGCTTTAGCTAGGGAGAAACATTGATTCACATTAAGCCATTACAACTATTTTCACGAACATTAGTACTACTGTAAAATCATAACAAATGATTGTGACATCTACTTCAAAGAAGGACTCTTTCAAAATCTTTATATCAACTAATCAAATATTATTTTTTCATGACAGTACTGGCCAAAACCATGTAAAAAAACACCAGTGAGCTACGATTTACATTGGAAACTCAGAAAGTAAAATTTGCATGCAAATTAGCACACTTTAAGCAGAAGTTTAAATGTGGAGTCATCAGGCCTTCTTGTCACTATAGCCACACAAGGTCAAAGGCGTATCTGTTCAGACGGGTTCATTAAGAGAAGTGAGGACAGGGAAGTGTGAATACATTATCTATTTACAGTGATGTAACCTTGACCACTTCCTCTGTATACAGTAGTGTTCCATCATTCCCTGGCCAAAACTGCCAGTAAACATGTAATACTTTGTACAGAATTACAAAGTGGATTGGATGTATATACACTACCGTTCAAAAGTTTGGAGTCGGTAAGATATTTAAATGTTTCTGAACATCACTTACCCTCATTATGTTCTCAAAAATACAGTAAAACAGTAAAACTTGTGAAATATTACAATTTAAAATAACAGTTTAAATTTATATTTTGTGACAGAAAATCTGAATTTTCATCAGGCATTATGCCAGTCTGCACTGTCATCTTTCAGAAATCATTCTTATATGCTGATTTGGTGTTCAAGAAACATTATATTTTAGGCAGCGGCTATTTGCACTAAGTGCAAATAGGGATAGATGCTCTTTACACTAAGTGAAAATAGCAATGTATGCTATTTACATTAGGTTAAAATAACAATAGATTATATTTACACAATGTAAAAGTATCAGTTCTTTGCAATAAGAGTAAATAGTAATTAGATGCTATCTATACTAGCAGATACAATTTGCTCCTCAGTATTTTTGTACATTAACAGGATGCAATAATATCAGAGTGTAAATGATTATATTTATTAAAATTATTAAATGGATGCTGCCTTATTGGGAGAATAAAAACCCTCCCTACACCTTCCCCTAACCCTAATCCTACCCAATTAACACTTTTAATATTATTAAACACTTGTTTGCAGCTTATTTCCAAAAGGCGAAAAGGCAAAAGGCAGATTCGAACCCGCGTCGATCGCGTTAAAAGCCAGGTCTGCAAGGCTTACTCACTACTGCTGCACCACTGAAGACGTTGAAATCCATGCCTCTTTTTTAAAACTTGAATGGCCCAACCAGACATTGGTGGGCGGAGCTTGTGTAAATAGCCTTTGCCAACAAGGGACGCTATTTGCACTTAGTTTAAATAGACACTCTGTTTTTGGCTTTATTGTTCATAATATTATTATCAATATTGAAAACTGTTTGGAGTTTAACAGCCCCCGGGCCTCTATTTCTGTGTTTCACAGAAGAAAGAAAGTCATTACAGGTTTGCAACGACATGAGGGTGAATAAATGATGAGAATTTTCATTTTTGAGTGAACTATCCCTTTAACCCAGCTGAGATTAGGAAAAGTGATTTCTATGAAAACAGGCTTCCTGTATTTTACATATTAATGAGTGTCTTTCAATTTGAATACCTGAGAAGGTCATGCTTGATCTCTTTTGTATGAGTTGTGAGGATTTTTACTTGAGCAAAAGGATTAAACAGCTCAGAGGAAGTGCCTCTTCAGTTACGCTGAGTTAGCGCGGACGTCAGTTGCGTGAGTGTCTTTATACACTTGTGTGTTTCTTATCATGGCCGGTTTCACGGTCAGGTCACCGCTGAAGGTGCCCCCTTTGACCCTATGAGGAGTCTTTAGGACTAACCTGCTCTTTAAAGAACTGCACCTTTTCACCAGATCCTCACAGCCAATGAGATCAAAGCTCACTCTGCACAGAGGTCATGGTGTGCCCTGCACTTAAAAAAGCACTTAAAACCGGAATCCCACTGTGCGTTCTGATACCCTACACACCGTGAACAGAGAGTCATGGCCACTGCAGCAGGAAAAGGGATATTGAGAGCTTGCACCTATTATTATTGGACTGTTTTGGGAGAAGAGGGCTAGGATAACACTCAGCAGGGGTAGAAAGGAAACTTTCCCAGAGGACAATTTTATTGCACAGAGGATGCGCTTTCATAGCGAAGGAGGTCAGGTTTCGTTTAAGTATCAACTTTGTCTCAGATGTTTCTCTTAAAATTCCTTGAGGAAATAAAAATAGAAACAAATGTGACAACTGTACACATACTGTTAGTGTGGTAAGAGTCATTATATGAAACAAATGCCTTTTTTAAATTTGGAAAGATGATTTGTTTTAAAGTATATTAGACAATCTGTCAGACAAAGAATGACATTAAGTGCTAATAGAATGCATTGAGTCTCCGAGTGTCTGAAAACCTGAATGATGTTACTTTCTCTTCAAAAGAAGAGGTTCCATCTTAAAATGACAATTTGCCATCATTTTGAGGTAAATAAGTGATGTGATGTGGAAATTAGGATTCATAGACACATATTGACGAATTAGTTATGAATTAGCCTGTGAATGCAGACTAGACAAAAAATGTTGGGTTGTTTCAACCCAAATCTGGGTCAAAAATGGACAAACCCAAGCGTTTGGTTACATTTTTAAATAACATTTTTAATCCAAAGGTTGGGTTTGTCCATATTTGACCCAAATTTGGGTTGAAACAATCCAGCATTTTTTAGAGTGTGCAGTGGCAATACTACTACTACTACTACTACTATAATAATAATAATAATAATGAAATTTTTATTTTTTTCATTTATATATTTCAGCTTGCAAAACAAAATGGTACTCTTTTTATGGAATGACTTGCAGTTTAGCGCTATTAAACTAAATAGCATAACTGAAGGCATTTTATTTTAATAAATTGAGGATACTTCAGGAGGAGTGAAATTTAATCTGCTCTGAATTTAATCTCGTTATCTAGGAAATATATTTTAATACATTAAAAAATAAATACATTTAACATTGACAGGAAAGAGAAATACTATATATGTGACATATTGTCTGTGGTTTAGACATTATTACATTTATTTTCCTAGGAAAACTCCTACGCACCCAGGCACATCAAAAACAAAAAAACAACTTATTTTATAAAGGTCTCGAGTTGGCATGCCTCATAAAATACTAAACACAAGCGTATGCAAGCCTTCAAAACCCAAACTCTGAAACCTCAGCTAATTTAATTAAGACAACTACTCACAGCTTTAGGAAAGATGCTCAACACACACACACACACACACACACACACACACACACACACACGCACAGCAAAAGTAGTGTGTGATGAAAGCTTTGAGAAACCCAATACACTGTATATTTATAAACCCTGTGCAATCATGGTGCTGAATTTAGCGGGACAGTGAATACAGTATCCAAGCAGCTTTAAGTTAATGATATCATTCCACTAAGTATTTATTACACTTGAGATTCTACTTATGCCGAAAAAGAAAATCAAGGATCTTTGTGGTATGTCAGCGCAGCAGTTCTAAGAAACCTAAAACAATCTAAAAATGATAAGATTAAAATATCAACTATGGGCTCAAATATTCTATTACCAATGTATCTATAACAATGATGTGCTACTTAAAGGATTAGTTCACTTTCAAATGAAAATTACCCCAAGCTTTACTTACCCTCAAGCCATCCTAGGTGTATATGACTTTCTTCTTTCTGATGAACACAATCTGAGTTATATTAATAAATATCCTGAAGCATCAAAGCTTTATAATGGCAGTGAACGGGAGCAACGAGTATGAAGCTGGAGAAAGTTCATCCATCCAAAGCAAAACGTACTCCACACGGCTAAAAATATCTATTAACAAGTTATAAAATAAAATATCTAGCTTCCGTATTCAACTTAGGAAGACTTTTTTCCTAAGTTGAATAGGGAAGTCGTAGGACGTAGTGTAAACTGTGAACTGTAAGAGGCATTACACTTTCTTTGTAAATTGAATATGAAAGGCGGTCTGGAGGAAGCTAGACATTTTACTTCATAACTTGTTAAATATGGATATTTTTCTTACACTAACACATTGCTTCTTTCAGAAGGCCTTTATTAACCCTCCGGAGCCGTGTGAAGTACGTTTTGCTTTGGATGGATGCACTTTCTTGAGCTTTATACTCAGTGGTCTCGTTCACTGCCATTATAAAGCTTGGTTGCGTCAGGATATTTATTAATATAACTCTGATTGAGTTCATCACAAAGAAGAAATTCATATATACCTTGGATGGCTTGAGGGTGAGTAAAGCGTGGGGTAATTTTCATTTTAAAGTGAACTAATCCTTTAACTGTGTATGTACACAGAACTAAATGAAATGCTAAAATAATGATTATTTCCACCTTGCCACTAAGCCAGGGTGTTGCTATGAGGTTGCTATGGTGTTCCTAATTGGTTATTTATAAGCTTGTCAAAAAAGTCAATTCCTCAAGTCTCTATGGGCTCGTTCACAAAGAACGCATTTTTGCTTTGAAAAACGTGAGATGCGGGCAGTGAAATGGGGAAAAAACACAAGGTCTCGAGACACGTCTTTTAAAAGTTGAACTGACTTTAACTTAAGCGCCGCATTTATGTCATGCTCGAGACGCTGCAAAAGACGAAAGACGCGAACACAACGGTCAAACACGTCCGTCTAGCGCATTTACATAGAAAAACAATGAAAAAAAGTAGCACATTGGAATGGAAAAACGCATTCTGTGTGAACAGCCCTATGACAGTAGAGAAAGATTTGTCCCCAACAATTTCAAGTGTGATTCTAGTAGAGTTTTTTTTTTACAGCATTTTTAATATAGTTCAAATTATTTAAAATCATCCTGTGGACCCATGTTTGAGAACCACTTCTTTATTATATTCTGGTACCTAGATATGTCTCGGGCTCCTATTTTCACCCATTTTATCATTTGTAATGCAAAATATGTTCTTACGATTGCATTAGAAATGTAAACTAACCACACAATTTGAGGTATCATTCATTTTCATAGCCTGAATATGCAGTATGTTATGTGTAAAATGTAGTATTTAATGTTGGAGGTTTTGAAAAGCCATTAATTCTATATATAAGCAGTAATGTAGCAATAATACTGATCCAAACACCACCAATCATAAGAGCAGGCCTATTTGTGTATATGAAGGCATTTAACAGTTGTTATCAAGTTTCAAGCAGACAGAGGGGTCTTACCTTCAGCAGAGAGCCCTTGAACACTGACTCCTCTGGCCCCTAAGAAATTCAGACAAGCCTCCACATTTTCAATCTGAAAGACAAAAACAAAGAGATCAGCCATAGAGCAAACTCACCAGCACATGGTCATGGCATGTGGATGTGGACGGTTTATGTGAGTGACCAGTGATGTCAGAGAGGCGGCTATTGAACCTCACACACATTCCTATCAGAATTCAGAATTCAACAAAGCCTTTGACTGCCATGGTTTCTTCTGAAGGTCGCCTTCAGTAACAGCATATTTCAGCAAGTATGACAACTCAACTGGTGTCTGTGTGGCTGACGCACGCATGTCGATGTTGTGCGGGGACACATCCACGGACTTATTCCCACAAAGGCTCTATTGTCGGGAGTCAGACAGTGTCATGACCCCTGGCTAACCTTTGTGGGTTGGACCCGGAGTGTGACACTGGGATGGCAGTGTGTCACACCTACACACGCTGACAGATGGACCAGGCACGACGTTGTAGGCTGTAATAATACAGCACTTGACTGAAAGTGTGGTATTATCATGGCGTCTCTACTCATGGGCACACAAAGGGACTTTGGCCATGTGATACGCAGAATGGGGCAGAATGCTGGAGAAGTCGTACAGTAGGGTCAGATCTGGTCAATGGGCCAGACCGCACTATATTATTATGCGACAAACGCAATACTATGTGGAATGCATTGTGCTGTGTGCTGGACAGTTGACTCAGCTCATACAGTACATGAGACCCTGAGGGATTGCCCCTGTGCACAGTTATTAATATGGTCTATAATACACAGTCTCAAAAGGAAATGTCACTCTAGTGATGATATCCACTACGTTTACTGCTGTTTTGAAGGTTACTGTAAAGAAGTCTCAGCACATATATACACTATATTGCCAAAAGTTTTGGAATGCCTGCCTTTACATGCACATATACTTTAATGACATCTCATTCTTAATCTGTAGGGTTCATTATGGAGTTGGCCCACCCCTTGCAGCTATTACAGCTTCAACTCTTCTGGAAAAGCTTTCCACAAGGTTTTTTTAGGAGTGTGTTTATGGGGATTTTTGACCATTCTTCTAGAAGCCCATTTGTGAGGTCAGGCACTGATGTTGGACGAGAAGGCCTGGCTCGCAGTCTCCGCTCTAATTCATCCCAAAGGTGTTCTATCGGGTTGAGGTCAGGACTCTGTCCACACCAAACTCACTCATCCATGTCTTTATGGACCTTGCTTTGTGCACTGGTGCGCAGTAATGTTGGAACAGGAAGGGGCCATCCCCAACTGTTCCCACAAAGTTGGGAGCATGAAATTGTCCAAAATGTCATGGTATGCTGAAACATTAAGAGTTCCTTTCACTGGAACTAAGGGGCCAAGCCCAACCCCTGAAAAACAATCCCACGCCATAATCTCCCCTCCACCAAACTTTACACTTGTCACAATGCAGTCTGGAACGTACCGTTCTCCTGGCAACTGCCAAACCCAGACTCGTCCATCGGATTGCCAAACAGAGAAGGGTGATTCGTCACTCCAAAGAACACGTCTTCACTGCTCTAGAGTCCAGTGGCGGCGTGCTTTACACCACTGCATCCGACGCTTTGCATTGCACTTGGTGATGTAGGGCTTGGATGCAGCTGCTCGGCCATGGAAACCCATTCCATGAAGCTCTCTTCGCACTGTTCTTGAGCTAATCTGAAGGCCACACGAAGTTTGGAGATCTGTAGCTATTGACTGCAGAAAGTTGGCGACTTCTGCGCACTGTGCGCCTTAGCATGCGCTGACCCCGCTCTGTGATTTTACGTGGCCTACCACTTTGTGACTGAGTTGCTGTTGTTCCCAATTGCTTCCACTTGGTTATGATACCACTAACAGTTGACCGTGGAATATTAGTAGTGAGGAAATTTCATGAATGTACTTATTGCACAGGCAACCTATCACGGTACCACGATTGAATTCACTGAGCTCCTGAGAGCGACCCATTCTTTCACAAATGTTTGTAGAAGCAGTCTGCATGCCTAGGTGCTTTATTTTATATACCTGTGGCCATGAAAGTGATTGGAACACCTGAATTCAATGATTTGGAGGGGTGTCCCAATACTTTTGGCAATATAGTGTATATATATTAGGGCTGGCGATTTAACACGTTAATTAGATGAATTAATTACGATGAAAAATAATGCATTAAAATTTTTTACGCATTTAACGCACGTGCCACGCCCCAGACCTATGTAGGTCATCTGACGTTTCATACAGTTGATTGATGACGAATATGATGCAGGGCAACAACTCACTGAGCAATGAAGCCTATAGAATGCAGTCAGAAAGTCCCTAAACTTCAAGATATGAGGGCAAAAATGCCCCCGTTTAAGTTTTTGTCTCATATTTAGATCATATGAGTTACACAATATCACACGAGAAACGAGTGCAATATTACACGAAGGCTGTTTTTGTCCCAAATAGGCTACAAAGAGTGCAAATGCAATAGCTAACTGATTTATACAACAGTTCAGTGAATAAGAAGTTAATATTGTGTTATTTTAGAGACAGAATTGTCTGTTTTGTTCAATTTTGCCAATGAAAATATAAAGACAAAGCAGATTTAGTTCACTCCTCTTGAATGAATCAAATGACCACTGCAACATTGTCTCAGTCACTTAATTACCTGTGCTAGTTTCATGTCACTCATATTTTCTTTCTCGCATTTATTTTTTTAAACTTTGTTAAGTAGCCATGTAATAAGTTATGGATAATGTACAGTCAGCTGGTCTTCATCTCAAAAAATGATTGTGATTCTTTTGAAACAAGGTTAACATTTCTAAGAAGTGTACAGTTCATACAGGCACCACTAACTGGCATTATTTACTAAAATGCTGCATTTCTGTTGTGAAGGCCGAATAGAATATAATTCAATGTCATTCTCACAGCTGTCCTAGTGTAATAGAGATTTACAGTCTTCCACACAACTCCATCCATCCATCCATCCTCTGACCTCAGTGCCCCACAGCATCCAGCATGGAGCCAGAAAGATCCACACAGATCACATACAGTATTAACTCCCACACACACTCGCAAACACACAGAATGACGAATGAATGAGCAATTGTTAATGCGACCCGTATAGACAGCATCTTGTTTCTTCTTACATCTGTCCCAATGGCAAGTAGCCTGTTTTTCATATGACACGCATCCCACACACAGCCGCACACACAAAGAGCCTAATGCGCTTTTAACGTTTGATTATCTTCTCTCATAAACCTCTTTTAATGGCAACACAGTGCAGAACATGTGTGGTGCACCAGAGATGGGCTTTTTTTTCATTGCAGTCTCATTAAGACGACGGCACCCGCACACATGGGCACCCGACAGCAAGTCCCGACCGAAAAGTGATTCAGACATTCTCAACGAAGATGAAATGTACTTAACACTAAACGCTGGCCTGGCATTTCAACCACATAATTTAACGCTTTTCTGGAGTGTTTACGATATATGATAGCTCATAATGTCTTAGCAATGGACTGAACATTTGTTGCCATCACCAAAAGCGAGAGCGGATGCTCTTGATTGACAGATGTGTGCGAACAGACATAAGGATGGGGTTTGCGCTCTAAAAGTGAGAAGAACATCAAGTTCGGTGTCCGTTACGGATATAATCCCATAAGTACGGTTGGAAATTCCATCCTCCTTTTAATAGCGGTCCCATCAACCGATTGCTCTGTTTATTTTTAGTCTGTCTCTCAGCCTACAGGGATGTTCACAAACACAAACTGTGATTCTATACGCTAATGGTGAGCAGAGCTCTCGGCAGCTTTAGATGCCGAACCGCCGCTTGCCGAGCGGTTTTTCAAACCATGTGGGATTTTAACAACTCTCCGGGAAAGTCAGATCATCTGTTTTTCCGACATAAACTGACATTTTCCAGCACCAGATATGTCATTAAACACAATTAGGGAGGAGAATGTTTTGATGAGGTATATTTTTACAAAATAATATTGAGAAATTTATAAGCAAGCACTTTTCAGGGCTGACATGGACGCAAACGGGATGGAAAATTACCACGAGTCGGCTTACATCCCTTGCTCGAAAAGACAACGGCGAGCTGTTTAAGTTTACTGTCTCTGCGAGCTGCAGCCGTCATAAATCTGATCGTGTTTAATCTATACAACACACTTATCAGAGCGAGGCTTTAATGCAGAGTAAATGTTTGCACTTAGGGCCGGCTGTGTGGATCCAGATGCTGAGGGGCCCAGCTAGCTGCGCAGGGACCGACTCCAAGCGTATTAGATAACTGTAGGGTGAGCGCTGGCTTTGGAAAGTGTTGCTGCTCCAACACTACAATGAAACACAAATGGTCTCTAGCCTCAATTATGGCTTTCACTTAAAAACCACTCAGAGCAAAGAGTACAGATAAATGCTGTTTTCTCCAGCACATTTGGTTTTTCAGAGAGACAGCTGCAGTCGTTTTGTAGCATTTAATTCCCTCTGATCATAGTGACCACATGCACATGAATGTGATGAGCTGTCCA
>RJVU01079805.1:11976085-11997802 GCA_003731715.1 Anabarilius grahami | reverse complement strand
GAACACAATGGGGCTTGTTGTTTAACAGGGACGTTTTACAAGGGTTATATCTAAATATTATAACAAAAAAATTGGGTTACACTTTTTACAATGCCGTAGTTACATTGTAATTACTCAAATAAGTACTGAGTACTATTAATTAACTACATGTACTTACTATAGAGTTACAGTTAGTGTTAGGGTTTGGTTTAGGGTTAGTTACTTGTAATTATGCATAATTTACAAATGTTTAAACATTTACCAAAATTTTTTAATTACACACACACATACAAAATTGTCTAACAGTGATTTTGTATACTGGTTTAATAGTTAAAAAAAATTTCAAAACAGCCTTTAAAAGCCTTTAAGTTTATATTTTAAGTTAATATTCAGTCAATTTTACAATATTCTTCACCTAACCAACTTTTAATTTGGCACATCAGTTAATTTCTCATTCAAAATGCACTAAAACTACTAAAGCACTTCATACATGTCTCAAATCAAGTCATTCTTCCATAACACTAGCAAAGGTTTTTACCAAACAAACACACTTTGTCAATCATAAAACACTAACATCAGGCAGATTTCTTTTGTAAAATTTCTTTACAAAACAAGAATGACACTCTCTACTGCTTATAATTCACCGCAGTATGTTACATAGTCCAGGTTTACATTACAGTACACAATTATCCCTAAGTTTACCCTTTTGAACAATGTGGGGCAAGTTGTCACAAGAATAAATAGAAGTAAAAAGTGTGAAAACTAATCCCACTCCCCCCTACATAAAATTATTAGTTATTTTACCAACAAATTATGCGACAGAATTGCCATAAGGCCTGTGTATAATTGAAATTACAAACCAAGTGAAAACAATTTAGTACTACTTCTTCACTTTGCACTCCAGGACTTATTAATAACATTTTTAAATTGTTTTAATTCACAGATGCAACAAATAAGTCATGTCTGCACTAATAGTGTTATAGTAATGCTTGGCAGGTCTCTTTGTTAAAGCCATCTCAGTGCCAACTTCAGCATGCCATTTTCTGTGCCCATGGGCAATGAGACAAACAACCGTAACTGAGCCATTATGATGCCAGCCAATGACGACAGCCGTTAGATTCCTGTGGCCTCCTCTGTCTAATTAGCAACTAAATGGATCAGGCTGCAGCCACTGCCCTGCATAAGACTGGTGGAGGAACGGCACTAGCAGGATGGATTGCCTGCAACATGTGCTTTGAAGTGTCTGCTCTCTCAAAATACCTGAGAATGCCAAGATTCCATACTGCAGATCCACCATTTAGGACAAGGTAAAATGCCTGTGATTTTATCTCTTAAAACTTCAAAAAATGAACCAAAAGCACCATAAAATATCATAAAATTGGTCCATGTCACATGGGCATACGGATTTGGAATGACATGAAGCTGACAGAATTTTCATTTTTGGGTGAATTATCCCTTTAAGGCCATCATCTCATAAATGAGGCTTGTGGATTTTTGAACAATGTTTTGGGTGACAGATTTGCTCTTTTAGTCACGTCACACACCTGGTTCTTCCATGTTACCATCGGAAACCAAGAGTCTTTGCTGTAGTTATCCTCAGTCTGTATTATGGTTTGATCTCTGTAGATTTCTTAAAGGAAACAGAGTTTCTCTGAGATTTCACAGGCTTACTTCTATAGTTTTCTCTGTGTGGTATTTTAAGCTTCTTTATTGTTGTCGAGCAGAATTTGAATGAACCACAGAAAAGCATTCAATGAGATATAATCAGAGGCTTAGACTCTCTGGTTTTCACTCTGGGAGACCGGATATTTGGAGGTCCATTAAAATGTCTGTCGAATATGTTTTCTGATGACATAATGAACGAACATTTCCTTCATTCATAACTGTGAAAATGTCTTCAACAAGATGATTACAACAGGACAAGTAAATTAGATTTTGAAAGCATGTCAAACATGTCTGAGGAAGGAAAAAGACATCAGGACCCGCACACCTCAAGGTAATTTCTAAGCGGATTGAAATCTTTATAATTACTAAAATGATTCCCTGTCAAAAGTAAAAAGAGGAACATCCCTCAATCCAAAAACAGATCCTCCCACAGCAGAGGTCAAAGCATAATCACAGTCCAGTGACGGTAAACATATCTGACAGGAAACAATCAGAACCATTTCTGTTACGTCTACAAGCCCAAGTGGAAAGGTCACCACTAATGTCAAACACTGCACGTCACATTTCAAATGTGAACATCAAGTGTCACTATGTGGCGTTAAACACACAAAAAGACAAGGTGAGAAATGTCCTAAGATTCTGTTCAAGATGCACTCAGTCTTTAACAAACTCAGGCTAGGCTAAATGATTGATATTTCAGTTGACCACCAACTGTTAGACAAAAAAGTGGTACAGCAAAAGAGGGGAAACAAGTCTGCATAAAAATCGATCTTGAATCAAGCTAAGCTTTTTTTTCCTTAGGTCTAAAAAATAAACTACAATATACTATGCTACTAAACAAGAAAAACAAAACAAAAAATATATACCCATTTTAAATACAAAATAATACTCAATTGTGAGTTACTTTAAATAAAGTAAAATAAAATAAAATGTCTGCTGAACAATTATTCACTAACCAAACCAATTCAATCAAGACCCAATGTCCAGCCTCTTAATAAACCAACTCACTAACCAAACTAAATTAATCAAGACCCAAATCTCTTAATAAACGAACCCACTAACTCTCTAAATAACTAACTCTAAATAACCAAACCAAGTCAATCAAGAACCAACATCATGCTTCTTGAACTAACTCACTAACCAGAATAACCAAATCAACACAAACACCCCATTCTTTTGTTGAACCAACTCACTAGCCAAACTAAATTAATCAAGACCCAAATCAAGACCCTCTTAATAAACTTCACGATGAACTAACTCACTAACTAACCAAACTAACTCCATTAAGATCCAAAGGTCACCCTCTAAATTAACTTACTAACTAACCAAACTAACTTTTATCAATTCCAAAAGACCATCATCTTGATGAACTAACTAATCAAACTCAATCAAGATGCAAAGTCCATCCTCTTAATGATCTACTGTAACTCATTGAACAACAAAACCAACTCAATCAAGACCCATTGTCATGCTTCTCGATGAACCAACATACTAACCAAATTAAATCAACACCAAAAGCCCATCTTTTTGATGAACTAACTTACTACGTAACTAACCAAACTAATACAATAAATGTCCAAAGTTTATTCTCTTGAGGATCTAACTCACTAATTAACTAACTAACTCAATAAACACCCAAAGTCCATCCTTATTAAATGATTCATTGATCCTGACATGTGGACCAGCTGATATCCAGCAGGGTAAACCAGCTGAGCATCCTGTGCTCTCTAACGAACAGTTGGGCAGATGCTGTATTAATCATATAAAGGTGAATGCGGTTGTGCCATCAGAGGGATATGCTGATGTCTGTGGCGTATCTCTCACATGTCAGGCTGTATGCCACTAACAGATGGAGCCCAGATGATGCAGCCACTTTACAAGCCCTAACACACTTAACTGCACTGGTCCTCCCACACGACCTGGAGAGGTAGCCAATCAGACAGCCTCTCCTGATGGCCACAAACTCAAACCTCATATGTGTATAGACAGACTTGCCGTTTATGTGGTGCATTCTGGGAATTGCAGTCCAATTGTGTGCCTACTCATCTGTTGCCTTTTGAAGTGCAATGTGGTTTATTAATGAAAGTTTTAATTATATAGATTAGTATTGCGACACTTTTCTTTCAGCTGAATGGCTTTTATGGCACTGTTTGGATTTCTCTCAGTCTCTTTCCGAGCTGGAGGGTGTCTGGTTGTGTTCAAAGGCGCTCTCTGCATGCTCATTTCCTGTGGTTTCCAGTTTTAGGGACGAGACAACACTGTCAGACTGAATTTGTCCCAACAATGCCTGATAAGAGAGGAAAGAGGTGCAAACAGGGATTTGATGAAGCAGCCGTCATCCACAAAACATCCGCTAAGAAGCCAAGAGTCTCATCAGTGACATCTTTAAGTTAATACTAAATGAGATCACAAACTGCATATTAAATCGGCCAATTTTCCACTATGTCGCCTTTGATGATCTTCGAGATCTGCATGTGCAAAATTATTTCCGTACATGTCTCGGGGACATCTTCAAATGTTGCAATCCCTGAATCTGCTAATAAAGCCAGGCTTATGGGATACGCTTGTGTACAGGGGAACTCCCATTCTGATGCATAACCTCCAGAAATAGCTGTCTCACTGACTACGCTGCAAATGGCAGAGAGGGCTCATTCTGTGGACCAACATGTTCAGAATTCCAGACTAATCCGAATACCAGCCTTGGGATCGTAGCAATTCCTAATGGGAAAAGTGGGTCCTACCTTTTTAGCTTCTGGTGCAGTTGCGGTTCAAAAGACAAACGTTTCCATAAGGGTCAGTGAATGAACAGACAGCCTGTAGACGGCGATTTATCTGCCTCTCTTCATGCCAGTTTAATTGAGCCCCAAGAGACCAATCAGATCAATGAGAGAGAGTTTATTACGCATGTAATTTAGCAACCATCTTCATTGCCTGGGAAAGCACCCAACAGTACACTCATTTAACTGAAGCAGAGTCACTTTTAACAGGTGCTTTTAATGGATGCGAGCAAGCGTTTTTTTGCTAATGCCAAAGTTGTAAAGTTTTATTGGTTCACAGCGGAAAATTTATGGCTATCTAATCCTAATCGATAAGGAATTTCCTTTCTGAATGATAGTTATAATTGATTATTCCTCAATGGCAGATTGCCGACTCCCTGAGCAATGAGGCTTGGCATGATTTACTGTTTAATATTAACTGCCACACAGTAACAAATACAGGAAAAGGGGCACAATAGATTAGCTTCCTGACTTATTCCTGAACACGTTAACCAGACTGAGGGCAGGATATTATTTAACACATAAATGACCCCATCCTACATAACTCCCTACAGAAAAGACCAGCTTAAATAAGCATGGATTTTTCATGGTGAACCAGCAAACAATGCTAGTATGTTTCCCGTACAACAACGTAACTCGCAGCCTAACTACCATAGTGCGATGCATCATTGAAAAAATCAACTAGCTTTATGAATTAAGTCCACGTCATTCAAAAAAGAAACTATGCTTTTAACCACATGTCGAGAGTTTTCATTCCAACCACACAACTTTGCGATACTGTTTGAGAAAGTTTGTTGGAACTATGGTTTTGGGAAACACTGACTCGTTGAATTATGTTGATAACAACGGAATTTGTGACCAAAGTTAGTTAACTAGAGTTTTGGGAATAGCACCCCATCATGGACCCATCATAACACCCACCATCACCCCTATGGTAGTCAATGAGGGGCGAGATCTGCTTGTTTACTAACATTCATCCAAATATCTTCCTTTGTGTTCAGCAGAACAAAGAAATTCATACAGGTTTGGAACAACTTAAGGGGGAGTAAATGATGACAGAATTTTAATTTTTTTGTGTGAACTATCCCTTTATGCTGTTTTTGTCCATACAATATAACTCAATTGTGTCCAAAAGTTTCAAGATTCAAAAAGGATATATACAGGTCCTTCTCAAAAAATTAGCATATTGTGATAAAGTTCATTATTTTCCATAATGTAATGATAAAAATTAAACTTTCATATATTTTAGATTCATTGCACACCAACTGAAATATTTCAGGTCTTTTATTGTTTTAATACTGATGATTTTGGCATACAGCTCATGAAAACCCAAAATTCCTATCTCAAAAAATTAGCATATTTCATCCGACCAATAAAAGAAAAGTGTTTTTAATACAAAAAAAGTCAACCTTCAAATAATTATGTTCAGTTATGCACTCAATACTTGGTCGGGAATCCTTTTGCAGAAATGACTGCTTCAATGCGGCGTGGCATGGAGGCAATCAGCCTGTGGCACTGCTGAGGTGTTATGGAGGCCCAGGATGCTTCGATAGCGGCCTTAAGCTCATCCAGAGTGTTGGGTCTTGCGTCTCTCAACTTTCTCTTCACAATATCCCACAGATTCTCTATGGGGTTCAGGTCAGGAGAGTTGGCAGGCCAATTGAGCACAGTAATACCATGGTCAGTAAACCATTTACCAGTGGTTTTGGCACTGTGAGCAGGTGCCAGGTCGTGCTGAAAAACGAAATCTTCATCTCCATAAAGCTTTTCAGCAGATGGAAGCATGAAGTGCTCCAAAATCTCCTGATAGCTAGCTGCATTGACCCTGCCCTTGATAAAACACAGTGGACCAACACCAGCAGCTGACATGGCACCCCAGACCATCACTGACTGTGGGAACTTGACACTGGACTTCAGGCATTTTGGCATTTCCTTCTCCCCAGTCTTCCTCCAGACTCTGGCACCTTGATTTCCGAATGACTTTGGACCACTGAGCAACAGTCCAGTGCTGCTTCTCTGTAGCCCAGGTCAGGCGCTTCTGCCGCTGTTTCTGGTTCAAAAGTGGCTTGACCTGGGGAATGCGGCACCTGTAGCCCATTTCCTGCACACGCCTGTGCACGGTGGCTCTGGATGTTTCTACTCCAGACTCAGTCCACTGCTTCCGCAGGTCCCCCAAGGTCTGGAATCGGTCCTTCTCCACAATCTTCCTCAGGGTCCGGTCACCTCTTCTCGTTGTGCAGCGTTTTTTGCCACACTTTTTCCTTCCCACAGACTTCCCACTGAGGTGCCTTGATACAGCACTCTGGGAACAGCCTATTCGTTCAGAAATTTCTTTCTGTGTCTTACCCTCTCGCTTGAGGGTGTCAATGATGGCCTTCTGGACAGCAGTCAGGTCGGCAGTCTTACCCATGATTGCGGTTTTGAGTAATGAACCAGGCTGGGAGTTTTTAAAAGCCTCAGGAATCTTTTGCAGGTGTTTAGAGTTAATTAGTTGATTCAGATGATTAGGTTAATAGCTCGTTTAGAGAACCTTTTCATGATATGCTAATTTTTTGAGATAGGAATTTTGGGTTTTCATGAGCTGTATGCCAAAATCATCAGTATTAAAACAATAAAAGACCTGAAATATTTCAGTTGGTGTGCAATGAATCTAAAATATATGAAAGTTTAATTTTTATCATTACATTATGGAAAATAATGAACTTTATCACAATATGCTAATCTTTTGAGAAGGACCTGTATGTATCGTAGGGTGACCACCTGGCTATTGATCTGTTGCAGGACAGTAGATGTGATTTTGCAGGACAATGCGGGACACGTGTGAGATAGATACTACGGCTATGTAAATACTGATTTACATTTGTTCGCAAACTTGGCATATGCACCTATTAATGTTTCTGGAGGTGGGTGCCCACATTATAATGTTGCGCTTCTGGCAACATTAAATCCTGGAGAGAAGACAATTCTAGATTCATGGCTACACACGCAGGAGGACAATGCACATGTAATTACTGAGCAAGAGCGTGCGCGCCTCCAGAATCAGCCTGTGAGCGGAGAGATTCCTGCTCACGCGTTTGATGTGCTGTGTTACAATAATGCGCTCTCGACATTTTTCATTATAATATAACACCATAGAACCTGCATTAAATTAACTATGTTAATTAACTGTCTGAAAGTCTTAATACATTTTTTATTGGTAAAAACGAATGGAGAATATCTTGTGCTTTCCCGTAGGTGCTCGGCTATTTCCGCGGGTGGCGCTCGAGGATCCACGGGATCGGCGCATGTTCATTGGAAATATTTAACATTAGGATGGATGATTACATGCTTTAAATCATCAGTTTGGGCAACTTTGAGCAGCTCTTGAGGTTCTTATCCAGTATGTGAGATGATATTCCTACTGGTGTAATTGCGTTTACCAACTTTGATGAGGCCCGCACTTAGCTATTCCTTTGCGCTGTCCACTCAGTTGTCATCAGCGGGAAAACCTGTCTCTATGATTGCGTTTGTTGGTTATTTTCACAGCTAGAATATAGGGACAAAGCTCCCAATTTCGGGACTCTACCACAAAATATGGGACGGGTGGTCACCCTAATGTATCGTAAAAGTAATACAACTCCAGTTGTTTAATCAGCCTTCTGATTACTTTGTATGTATGCACCAGTGAGGTTTGTGTCACTGCCATGTGGCCATATTGATTTTACTGCATAGACAAAAAAATTAAAATAATAAAGAACTATTCCTTTAAGCTAGTTAAGAACCCTGTACACCAGCATCCCATTTATCAACAAGGCATGCTATTTTTGCACAATATTTCTATCAATCAAACACTGATAAAACCTTAGCAATCACAGAGAAGTCTCCTACAACAACGTGCTGATGGGTTACTCCTGTGAAGCTTGGCTGTGATACAGCGTGTGTATGTCAGATTCCTCCATAACCTCAACTTCCCGTAAACAGTTTCATAAACAGGCACACTTCCTCAGTGTAAAACCTCTACATACGTGTGCACACACATGCTGGCCGCAGGTGCAAGATCAATGGGCATTGAATGAAACAATGAAACCTCCTACACCGCCCCCAAAAAACTTAGCCTTGAACTTAAAACTAAAGCTTTTACTGCAGTCTTTGTGCTCTTCTAATCTGACAAGAATACCTACATGGGAGTTGTTAGGAGAAGTCCACAGCAACTATCCTAGCATTCTCTGCTATACTCATTGACATGCAAAGAGTTATAGCCCAGAGCCCGGTTGGTCCATTCTACTGCAGAAAAGACCTGTGAGGCCACTAAAGCCTTTGCTGTATTACAGCTTAGCAAGAGTTTAATCACTGCAATGTGCTACAGCAGAAACACAACATAAGCATAGAGGATCTTACCTACATGGATAACAGCAAAGAATCATTATTTTGCAAAATCATCAGCAAAAACATTATCATTTGGCAGACCGAAAGGAACAAACTAATAATGGGTCTTCATGATTTTAAGACAGAAGCATTTTCACGAGACTGGTTTATTTAGTGACATAGTGGCATGTGCTGTTTATCATAAAAATGCAATGACAAAATAGCTATATAATACTGTTGTGACAGTATACAAAATATACTTTAACAGTTAAAGATTTGGACACATTTTATAATAACAGTTATGTTATCACAACTATGTAATAACATCAGTAAAGTATATGAATTACGTAGAGACCTAGAAAATATATAAGCAAATCAAGAAACAATGATGGAGAGAAAAGGCATTACCGTATTTACATTCACAAATAGACTAAATTAACTAATGAAGCAATGATTATTACAGCATTATATGGATAAAAAAGACACTTACCATTTGAGAGTGACTCTTGGGGCAGCTGTTAATATCGTCTACCTTTTCATTAGCTGCAAAAGAGATATTGCTGGGTTAAAACCTCTGCAGCACACTGGTACAAAACAAAAAAAGCGTACCATAACCTCTGGCCTTTCCATCCACGGGTTACCGACATGAGGCAAGAAAGTTTGCCTTTGCAGTTTGTGAGATTTTGTGATTGAATGGGCATATGTATGTTTGCAGTGTGGGAGAAAATGCTGAGAAAACGAACGGCTGTTAATTCATCAGCTGTTGGTTGCGAGATTGTGACATAAGATCTGCCATTGTATGCTGGAGGTTCATAATAAAGTTTCAGGACAGCCCAGAGGAGGGGAAAATGGGATGGGGGGAAAGAAAGAAGGGAAAATAAAAAAGACAGACTGACACACATGCACACAACACAAACCACTCTGGGCTCACTAAAGTGAACACATGGGAGACACATGCTTTAATAGTGCAGAAATAGTATTCAATTCTCCTGCTGCTGAATTTCTACGGCTTCTAATCCAGTTTAATGTGAGCGGAGTAATTTAAGATGAAACGCTGTAAGTAGTTATGTTTTACACAAATAATTTTATCACTCAAATGAGCTGTGAAGATTTATTAGCCTGCGCTGTGTGTCTGTGTGTGTGTGTGTGTGTGCATGCTCTCACCTATTATCTGGATGATTTCTGCCAGCAGAACTCCATCGGGTATGTCCTGAGTCAGGTCCTTAATAAGCCTTGGACAACCGGACTTGGCCAAATAATGGTTTGCCCAATCAGTGTAGATCTATAGGGAACATGAGAAAAACAAACTTGATAAGGAACAGAAGATGGATGAATGAAAAAACAGCTTCTAGACAGACAATGCAGATTAATGAAGATTTATGTCCAAGAGGACCTAAGCAGGTTAAAAAGTGTTTGTTGTTTGATTCATGGAAGATTCACTCAACACTGACCTGAACCACATACCATGTGAGTTAGAGAAAGAGAAAAAACACAGCCATGAAAGCAGCCAGCTTCAGTTTGGACAAGTTGAGTTCAATTTAATCAAAGCTATCAATGAGGCCTCAGCACTTGTAATAGATTATCTGGATTTTCTACTGGATAGAATCCAGGCCTAGCATGACATTGTGACACCGCTGATCCATTTAATCAGATGTGGATTACACAGATAACGGGTAAAACTACTGACAACAAATTAACTTTTCCAAAGGCTAATACTTCTCTAAAGGCTGGTGTAATCGCAGCTTGAGCTCTTAAACGATCATTAAAGTCATTTAAATTAAGTTGTGGTGGATGTACGTTTTTACATAACAGTTTCAGAGCAGTACCAGAAGTGAAACAGAAAAAAACCCGTTAAAACAGCATACAGGGAACACTAAATGGGAAGTCCTTATTTATTGCTTAATATACCAAGTCTGTTCGAACAAATGCAACCCCTGGTGACTTAGTAACATGTCTAAAAGATTCTTTGGATATGGTGTTCCTCATGGGTCTGTTCTAGGGCCCCTTAAAATACGCATGTCGCAAATCTTAGAGCTCTGATCTTTCATTCTGATTTTAGGATTAGATCTCATTGCACAAGAGGGAAGCGGTTTTCCATTCCCCACCTAAGTGAAAGCACCCCAGTGGCAAGGTACACTCTCAGAGCTCACATCCTCTCACTAATAGAGTTGCCTGTATGGGGCTTTTGTCTGTACCGTTTCATATCAGTGTGTGAATTATACAGAGACTATCAACTTTTTCAGCCAAACGGCATCTTACTTTCTCTGTTTTTTAACGTGCCATTTCATTTTGGTCCTAACGGAAACCTTAGGCAGTTCAAGCCTTAATTAGGGTGGTCAGACCTCCCCACACCCCCATAATCTTCACGTTTAAGTTATGAATGACGCACTGAAAGGTATTTAAAGTGGTAAAATTCATTTACTCCCACAAACCCAGTAAAATTTCAAAGGAATTTTTATTCACATACATTCACATTTCATTTTAGACCATATTATAATGCCTCATAAAATAAAATAAAAAAACATCAGCCACACTCTCTCNCCCCCATAATCTTCACGTTTAAGTTATGAATGACGCACTGAAAGGTATTTAAAGTGGTAAAATTCATTTACTCCCACAAACCCAGTAAAATTTCAAAGGAATTTTCATTCACATACATTCACATTTCATTTTAGACCATATTATAATGCCTCATAAAATACAAAAAAAAAACATCAGCCACACTCTCTCGCCACCTCAAACACAGTGACCAATTAAACATTTCTGCCTCTGCCAGGCAAAAGGGAGCATTCCACTCAAAGATGCCACAGTTCAAAGGTTTCATCTGTTGTGGTTTCAATGAAGAGGAGTCGTTAACGAGAACAGGGTGATGAAGAACCCTTTAGTCATCCTCCCACTTAAACAACACAATCCAAAAGAGAGCCAAAAAGCCCTCTGCTCACCACTCCAAACCACAGTCACCTCTGATAGTTGAGTAAACAAAGAGCTACGCTACCGCACATGCCAACACCTCCAGTCACGGCAGAGAAAACAGCAAAGAATTTACACATTCACACAGCACCTAAAAAGCCAGGTGAATTCTGCTTTGGTTTAGCTATAATATTGATGTTTAGTTCATTCTAGCAGTTCAGGATGTAGGAGGACGATTTCTGTGGCATTGGTGAGGTAAACTGACGCAGAGGTTGAAAGGTCAGAAAAAGAAGCGGAGTATAAGAGACCGATTCTCTGCAGCACAACCCCATTCCCCTTTTCCCTGCCTAACAGAGGGCAGGGAGAATTAGGGGTGCCGCAGTGCCACAGTTGTTCATGTGCTTGACGGGCAGAAACTGTCCATCTGGACCTCTGAAATTAAGGTTCTTTCTTCCTTTTTGCCTCCAGCGCCCAGAGATCAACAAAGAAACAGAGAGAACATGGTAACAGAAAGCAAGATGAGAGAATAAAACGACAGATAGAGAAAGTGGAAGAGAGCGAGTGCAAAGAACAACAGAAAAAGCAAGAGACTAGTGGGCTTTTCACGTTTAAAACTGTTAGCCCAGTAGCAGTCTAAACCTTGGATTAATGTGTTCCTCGGTTATCTTGTTTAAACCTTAATGAAAAGTTAACAGACTACAGTTTTGGGTATTCATGTTTTTGCACACTGTTTGTCAATCCTGGGTTAATGTATTAATGTACTTCATGTCAACTCTCGGAATGAATTTAAACAGCATTTATTAAACATGGAATGTACATAGGTTTGGTCTTGGCGGACTAGATCTGCTACAGTGCTGCTGGATGAGTGAGAATACATCTAAAATGCACATGAAACGAGCAGATCTAGGCAGGTGGTGCTGGGGAAGGTGGAGGGCAAGTGAAATCCCATGGTGCGCTGCAATGAACTGATCCAATTCGAAGTCAGGAATAAATAGGTTATGTAGATAGAACAAAACGGAACGATTGGACGACCCATTGTGAACCAATCAGCTGCTTGGAACAGTTTCATCACTGAACTATATATTTATCCAGGAACATGATTGGGCAGCATTGCCCAACTAGAAAATGATAACAACCAAAAGCCTAGACTCTTGGCTGTTAAATGTTCAATACTTTTACCCTCAGAACCCTTCACTCTATATGGTGTGCCTTTGGGACTACTAAAGCTGGGCTTCATAACCTAGGGTTAAAATGATGCTAACATCTGTCAAAATTATACATGTGAAATACTGCTGAAAAGCTGCTTAAATTCTAAGCAAACTGTTCTCAAACAGGTTTCCCGAACACTCCTAACATCGGCCAGACAAACAGCCATTCCCCAAACGCTATTGGTTGAACTAATGTTGCTGTGCAGAGCTGGTCAGGATGCAAAACAAACAAAGCCATGTTTTGAAAACACCACAGAGCCACAGTGTTTTCACTCTACAGAGAAATTGGTTTACTTACAACTGAATTGCAAAGAAATGACATGATTCAGCTTTAGATTGTGGATGAAAGAGGAACAAAAAAGATGAGCAAAAAGAACACAAAATAAAAACAAAAAAAGCTGACAGGTAGAGTAAGAGGATATTCTCATTAAAAAAAGGCTAAAGGAGTCTCCCTGCATCCTATTAATGAGAATAGCAGTGGATACAGATGAAATCTCCCTGAGAGAACCATTACCACAGTCATTTACTTTCTTAGAAACAGATTGGTTCATCGGAAAACCACTATTAAGATTTTTATCAGCATAGACAACTTACAATATATCGAAGAGAAGCTCTGTTACAAGCAAGCCGGCATCTCCTATGCACATGATAACCAGCAGAACACTGTAAATGCTTTAATCAATGCTGCCATTAACACTCAGGCACAAGGGAGGGAGAAATGGGCCAGTCTGCAGCTGTAAATAAGCGACTGTTATGGCAGAAGGAAACTGGTTGTAAAGCAGTCTTTCAATCTGATAGTTTCATGGAGGGAAGTACATCGAGCCAAGGTTAAACAGTTTCCCGTCCCGTTATTTTAGGGGGCGAACTTGCTGATGTTTCCCACTGTGAGACCGGCAGAAGCTCACATAAACGCAAACACATCCAAAAGTCAGTCCCAAAGCTATTTAGTCCCCAGATGTTTGCTGGATCCCATCTAAACAGCATTAATCTAGTGTCCTAGCACCCCTTGACTTCACTCACAGCTATTTATCATGCGTCACTGTTTCTTTTCTGCGACCCATTATTTTCGATTCATCCCAACAGCTCTGACACTGTGGTTTTGTCTCTATTAATGAGCAAGCGCTTGTTTGGCTGATGCATCACTTCGCTGTAAAACCCAACTATGCCACCCTCAGTGTTCACACAGCATTGAACGGACACACACACACGCACACTCATACAGCCGTCATTCATGAGTGCAGCCTCCTCCCCTCGCAAGTAGGTTGCCAGTGCACACATACATGCGTCCAGACACACACATCCATCAAACAAAAACACAAATCCCCAGGCTTTGTCCCTGACTCTAAGAAGCAGTCACCAGTCCCTGTTGTTTCAGCCTGCCAGAGTTAAGCTCAAGTGAAGTGTGTGTACCTCTTAAGAGTATCTGAGCCCAGGTTGTCCCCGTCCTCAGCGTCCCGCTGATAAACGGCAGCGTTCGGCTCTCTCTACAGTCTGCAGTGCCTATAACTGCGCAGGTACTGGAAGCCTGCAGTTACTGTACTCGGCCAATAGGAGGAGTCAGCTGCTGAGAAAAGCTGTCATAAGCCAGAGGGTCTGTGAGTTCACTGCCTTGCGGATGATCCAGAGACTGTATTTGGTGTTTATTGGAGTGCTTTTAGATGAAGTTTAGATTATTAATCACAGGACTGATTAGAAAAGGGATGGAAATGTACTATTTAATAAAAAAAAGAGGGGCTCCGTAAGCATATGGAATATTTAACAGCCCTGAAACACTTGAGGGCTGTTGTGTAATGCTGTAAATTGAGTTATATAGGACTGTATGGGACTGTAAACCTTTCTATGTCTCATTAGAGGAATTCATTAAAATAATTCAAAACAATATCAAGGAAAAAGGATAGAGCTCAAAAATCAGGAAGCTGTTAAACAGCAGGTTTACAATACAAATACAGTGTAAAATCAGAAAATGTGAATGTGCCTGCTTGTGCAAAACGTTAGGTATAAAAAAAAAATAACAACAGGGTTTTCTGGGTGGTCGATAAGGCATTTCAATGCAGTTGCTAAGATGTTATGAGTGTTTTAAGAGCATTTTTATGTCATTTCGATAGTGTTCTGGGTAGTTGGTATAGTTCCCAAGTCAAAAGAACCAGTAACACTTTATTTTACTGTCCTTGTTACATATGTTACATGTACTTAGTGTAGAAATAACAGTAAATTATGCATAATTACATGCAACTAACACTAAAGCAAACCCCAACCCTAATTATATAGTAAGTACATGTTGTTAATTAATAATACTCAGTACTTAAATGTATAGTTACACTGTAAAAAGGACACCTTAAAATAAAGTGTTACCAAATGTAACGGACTGACGCTAGAGTCTGCGGTCTTTAGTCTTCTTGTTAGAGCGGCCAACTACCATGTCGGCGGACGCACGTCCTGATTTTGCCGAGTTAGATGGGTTCCTGGGTCAACATATTTTGTTGATCCTGGAACAACATTCCAGTCTAAAAATTTAGTCTTAACCATATCTCTACCCCTAAACCTAACCCTACCCATAAGTTATCCCAAAAATCAGAGGGAAATGATAGATGAATAACACTGATATAGAAGCACCAATTCATGATTTTAAGCCTAAACTTGACATAATCTGTAAACTTGTCCCTCAAATCTGATTGGTTGATTTGAATGTTGTTCCAGGATCAACAAAAATGTTGACCCAGGAACATGTTGAACTCAGCAATATCAGGTTATGCTCGGCAGACCTAGGTTCGAGTCCCGCTTAGAGCGGGCGGTTCGAACAGGAGGGGTTACATTGGTGCCGTGACCCGGATGAGAGTGAGGTTTAGGGGGGTGAGAGTAATGGACGTAGGCTAGTAAGAGCTGTGCATGTAAACCTCACTCCCCTGATCTCAAGAGGCGCTCTAACGACTGATGCTAGGGACTGCAGTCTTTAGCCTCCTTATTAGAGAGCCCAACTCCCATGTCGACAGACCCGGGTTCGAGTCCCACTTAGAGTGGGCAGTTCAAACAGGAGGGGTTAAAAAAATGTATCTCATTTAATGTGAGATTTTTTTGATGTCTTATTTCACAGGTAAAAATCAAAAGTCTGACGGCTTTAAAAGTGTATCGATACAACAAAGGTGCGAGACAAGTTACACTACCACTCAAAACCTTTTAAAAATGTTTTTTAAAGAATTCTATTATGAAGTATCAAAGTCAATGGAGTCCAAAATTACATTGCACTCCACTTTCATTATAGACAAAAAAAAATAAAAATAAAAGTCATACAGAAAAAAGTCAAACAGGTTTGGAATGAAATGAGTCGGGAGAATGTAACGTTTTAAATCACATAATTTGTACAAATAATTGAAAACAGGTAGGGCGGGCTTTGGAGGGAGAGCATAAAGTGTCTTTGCAGTACTCAGGGATAGAGAGACACCTTGAGGAAAAGGAATCATCTTATGATATTGTAACTGAGCGATGAACAAGACTTTGCTGAATCAGGGCTGAGGCGGCAGCAAACACCGCTTACCGCTGTTTACCCATAACACAACAGCCATCAGTCTGTGCGACACTGAGTTTAATGCAGTTTCTCCATTGATTTCATGGTAGTTTTCCATTCATACCGAGGCACGGCATTCCGCCACATGAATGGGAGCGCAGACGGCTGACATATGGCTGTGATTCTCTCATTTGGCTCAGGGGAGATTGGAAGAGGATGGGGACTAGGGTTTTATTGTGTGTACGGTTGTGTATGTGTATTTCAAACATCACTCCCAGACGAGACCCTCGGCGGAGAAGGGTGAGAGTGTTTGTCGTTTCTGCAAGGACGAGACACCACTGTGCGCTTTGACAGGAAGTGCAGGCAGTTGGGCTGTCAGTACTAGTTTCCTGTGTGTGCGCTGGCCCTTGGCTGCCCCTCGTCCCATTGAAAGATGTGCCTCCTAAATGCTCCTCTCAGCCAGGACACCCACACACACTTGAATCCAGCGAGACTGTCCCTTCCTCTCACCTGGCATGACATTATCATTGTTGACTTGGCACAAAGATGACATTTGGAGATGCTCTTCATGTTGTAGGCAGAGGAAGGTGAAATTAATAGGGTGCAAGGCCTGTGCACTCTTTCAGACCACATTCTCATTGGCCCATTGATGAAATTTCATAATTTAAGAAAATATACTGGCAAAATATTCCTCCTAATTGTATATCAGATAAATACCAGCATGGAGGAAGATAACAGGTTTGCCATTTGAGAGCTCTTAACAAGACCCACACAACCGACAGCCGGATTCATTAAGTCACCTGAATGAATCAGTGTTGGTAGCTGCCAATTGAGTTAATTGTGTTTGTTTAAAGGTTGATCGTACATCAGAATCTTCATGAGTGGTACAAACAGAGACTCATTTAGTCTAGTTTCCCTTGAGAATCCCCACGGAGCAGCTAACATCCATATTTAAGTGCACAGACACAGATAATTCCCTGCTCCAGCGTTCAGTAATAAAAGCATCTTCGCCGAATATTCTCCAGAGTGATGAACACCATAAAAATCAATGGGCGATAATGATGCGTGCGAAACAAGGTTTCATAATGGTAAAACGTCCCTTTATCTTTCTCTCTGTATTATAAGTTTGGACATACCAGTTGTTCATGATCAATAATGAAAGGTTCACTGTTGGAGCCGAGGCTTAGCGGTAATTATTTGAGCCTGGGTGCTTATATGAGGAAAGCAAACATACAAACATACTGCCTACTTAACAAAGATAAACATTTCAAACAGTGTATGCAAAATGGTTGTCTACGTTGACACTTTGAGATATCTACAGCATGAACCAAACTGCACCATTACACACATCTGGAAGATATCACTATGCCAAACCTTGTTCACTTTCTTCTCAAAGCAAATTTAAACAGTTCCTGGTTTTCTTCTTTCCAGTACAAACATCATTATCTTGTCCAAGGGAGCCAGTAGCCCTTCATCTCACTTAATGTTCCCAATAATAGCACCTGTCAGCCCCATGGTCGCTTCATTAAAGGTCCTCAAACACTCACAGCTACAGCCAAACTCTCCTCCTTTGAGCACCGCACGAGAAAAATGCCTCTTTAAGTGGAAAATAATGCAACACGTTGTAAAAGCAAACACATTTGTAACACTGCCACTTGTTAATGGCTGAAACTTCTGCCAAGCAACAAATAAAATACCTTTCCTCATAATGGGTAAGCATGTAGTTTGTATATAAAATATCAGGTGTGTCCTTTTCCCACACATACCAATAACTAGCCTAACTAACTTACTAAATATATTTGTATTTTTTTTTAATAATCTATTTTTAGACCATTTTTTTGTATTAGTTATTATTTATGACAATGCAGCACCCCACCTCATTACATTCTCATTACTACAATGCAGAAAAATAAATTTATTATTCACATTACTGTATTACAGGGAAAGTATGTACACTGTAAAAAATAACTGTTTTTGAAATTAAAAATTTGAGTTAATACAATGAAGGCAATTGGTTTAATAAACAGAAACTCAAAATATTATGTTATCTGAACAACATTAATTATCCAAGTTGAACTGACAAAAGAACAAATGTTGTGATAAATCACGAAAATATTTTTTTACACTGAAATTAATACAGTAATTAAAAAAAAAGAAAAGAGAATCAACTTTGGGAATAATGGGAATTACAACACTCAGTTTTAAAACTTTCAAAATACTTTTCTGAAGCCCAAAAAAGTGGGAAAGCTCTCCGTTCTGTTACACAAACATATGCGAACAAAGCACTCTCGTTTGATGAGAGCTGAAACAGAGATATGAAGGACCTCATGGCAGGGGAGCCAGTCTCTTAAATTCTCTTGCAGTTGTCAATCAGCTCAAGTTAAGAGAGAAAACGCAAAGAGAAGGGACAAAAAGATACAAAGATGAAGAAAACTGGGGACAGAAACATGTGGGAGGAAAGTACATAAGCCGTTTTCTTGACGTGACATTCAGGAGTTTCAGGAAGCTAAAGAAAGAGAGTTCTACAAAGGCTTCCTGCATTTCTAGAGCACAAAAAGTGAAGGACACAATGTTCCTAGGCCATCCACAGTCTATTCACTGACTCTCTGATGCATACTGCTTACAAAAATGACAACATTTGATTAGCTGGTTCTACGCAACTTCAAGAGTGATGTACAAAAACTTAAACAGTGGTTGGTTGCTTTATATGTCAAGCAAACAGTCTCTTCCTAAGTGGCGGATCTTGACCATATCAAACTATAATGAGGACCAGATATAGGTCACAAGACAAAAGTCTCCACAACAACACTGACCTTGACCTTGGTGGAGTTTGAGTGACAGCTCTCCGCCATTCACCCAATTACCACAGAAATCATAATAAACACAGCAAAATATTTCTTATTATGACCTACAATGTGGTCACGCTTACTCCCACTGTTGCAGAAAAGAGGAATCTCCCTCGGCCTGGCCCATTTCAAAACATGTCATTACTAAAACAAGCAGTGCTTCCAGAGAAATATTTATCATCTAATTAGTAAGCACATTTCATTCAGCGGAAATAAATAATGAGAACTACGCTAGAAAATGAAAGTATATCCATTGGGATCTAGTGTGAAATAGAGCTTAACCATCTAAACCTTTAAATAATTCTGTTGTCTCAAGGTGAAATGCAGCGCTGAGATGCAGCAACACTCAGTAACACTTTCTATGAAGCCTGTAGCCTATATATAATGCATTAAATGTATTCATAATGCATTACAGTACACACTGTAATCAGGTTTATCTTGTCATGAATAATTGTAGCTGCAAGGTAATACATTATAATACTTGTCTTTTTACATTCAAAGTGTACAATGCATTTTAACACTGAAAATCTGGTGTTGATTATGTGCTATAATGCCTTATACTCTTTAAAAGTCAAATACTTAATCAATAAGTATCTCATAACTGTGGTTACAAGCATTTTGGAGAACATAGAACCTATTATAAGGTGTATCATAATGCATTATGAATGCATAGAAAGTAAACAGAACATTAGCACTGCATTTGTACACACTTCGTGGAAAGTGTTACTCAAAACTGCTTTAAATGACAGAGGATTTGGGGTGTGAGACATCTAAACTATTTTTTCCGACTTATCTGACACGATTCATCTGCATATGTGTGTATATGTGTAGCTTTGCCAGTTGTGGCCTAAGAAATGGCATCTTAGCTCAACTAGCAACCCCTTCGTCTCTTAGCGACACAAAGCTATTCCTGTCTCTTAGCATGTCTCTATAATTAGCAGTAGACCTGTAAGAGCCACCTTCACTAAATAAATCACCCAGTTTAGAAAAGTAAATAGCAAACGTGTAATTAGCCTCCATCAACTCGTTACCGAGCACCAGCTAGACTGCAACAAGCGACTGATGTGTAGGAGGATGGGGGTAGAGACATTAGCTGTGTTCCAAAAAATGAGTCAGCTGCCTACCTAGACAGCATTTAAGTCATCATAGACATGCTCCCCACATGAAGGCTGTTTTCAAAGGCTAAAAATTAGGACGCAACATTATGCTGCCGGTTCGGCCAAATTCTTTCAGCATTTTGTGTAGGCCTACCTTTCATGGAAAGGTCAATTCTAAAAAGTTTTGTGATGAGATGATTTTCAAAGGGAAAAAATCGTCATAATAACATACTTACAAAAGTTTGGTGTTAATAACTTTTTTTTAAAGAAAGAAATTAATACTTTTATTCAACAAGGATGCAATAAATTGATCAAATATTACAACATTTACATTGTTAAAAAATATTTATATTTCAAATTAAGGTTGTTTATTTAAACTTTCATCAAATAATCCTGAAAAAAAAAGCAGAAAAAAGTTTTCAAAAAAAAAGAAAAAAAAAGCACCTGTTTTCTAAATTGATAACAATAAGTGTTTCTTGAGCAGCAAATCAGCATATTAGAATGATTTCTGAAGGATCATGTGACACTGAAGACTGGAGTAATGATGCTGAAAATTCAGCTTTGCCATCACAGGAAAAAATGATTTTTTCAAATATTACTCAGAATATTATTTCACAATATTATTGTTTTTTCTGTATTTTAAATCAAATAAATACAGCCTAATAATGAGAATATGAGACATTCAAAAAATGTTAACAATCTTACCGACCCTAAACTATTGAACAGTACTGTATATTTCATTCAATACTAAGTATAGTTTTGTTGTTTTTTGTTTTTTAAGTGTCCAAACTAATTAAAAATGAGTTTTATGCTTCTTAGAATATGGTATTTAGCAACATGATTTTGTCAAACTCTATTGGAATCAGTTTTGAGTCGCATCTCCTTGCTTTTCGTGTGGTATATAAAGCGTTCTTAATCACTCACTTATAAGGTCCCATTGCTGTTGCGACCTTAGAAGGCAACTGCCTAACTGACCTGCATCCCATCTGCCCTGATATCACAAACCAATAATGTCTGGATATGAGGAATTATGGGTAATGTAGTTACCATGTGTATTTCTGTACCCCAAACCCCCTTGATTTTCATATAACATGATGCAAGAGGGACACTCATCTTTGGTTCTGATGTGGCGCTAAACTAATATTTAATACAGATGGGTCTTTTCAATCAATTTTGAGTCATGCCTGTTTGAGCTTCACATGATTTTATGCGGTATATAGCATTCTAAATAAGGTCCCATTGCTGTTGCGAACTTAGAAGGCAGCTGTATATGTAGGTATACCTCTCTAGAATTTAAAACAGAGACCTAGATTTGCATCTCATTAACATTATCTGGCATCAAAAAGATGTCAGTAATAGGCTTTTCTCTGTATTTAACACACACACACA
>RJVU01079805.1:11929458-11973791 GCA_003731715.1 Anabarilius grahami | reverse complement strand
ACCACTTGTTCAACAAATATATACACTCGTGTACATTCAAACACAATAATTGGGCATACATAGCAAACGCGAGTTCAACGATTTGCGCGAGTAGATTGCATACAAATTCAATGCAAAGACGCGATCAGACTATGGATCAGACGCGTCCTCGCGCGGGTCTAGAGACGCGATGCCCCGCGTTTGGCGTGTATGCCTCTTGTCCCAAACTCTTCTTGGGTCGTTTGGTTGGCCCGTACGCTTTCGTTTATGGGAGCTGTCCTTGTCGACAGAACCAGCGGCAGATGGTAAACAGTAATTATGTTCCATAATTAAGTAACACAATCCACCATAAAACGTGCAAGAAGTAAATAAGGAACTGCTTGAAGCAAGCTAGTGGTTTGCTGGACGCTGGACACTACTTCCGCATTTGTCCACGACACTGTTGTCATGTGGTTTCTACGTCAGTAAAGGCGGTAACAAAGGGTAACTGACGTCATTGACAGGCGACTGCACTGCCCCGTGTCACTGTTTACAATGGGAATTTTCTCATGATTTAGAAGTAGTTGAAAACATTAGAGATATTGTTAGTAATCAGCTGGACAAAATATATAACACTAGCCTAGTGGTTTTTGGATATTTTACTGCAAAAATATTACATATTGTACCTTTAAACTATAATTAATTGGTCTCAGTAAATTTAGTAACTGTTTATAATTGTGTATTACAATTTTATCACCAACTTCCTTAAAAGAACGATTGAAATGTGTGTAATCTAATTCATAAAATATGTTTATTCTTTTGATACGACTGTTTCTAGACTCGTGTTGCTTATCGTCTGCACAGACAGAGAGATCAGAGCGTCATAAAATGACCACTACCCAGCCGGAATGCTGATGCCATCACACCCTCAAATATGTCGAGTTCAAAAATGACCCTCAACCCTTTAAAATCATCCGTTTGCCATTTGATCACCCCAGAAGATGTCCTGACAGTTCACAGGTCAACATCGCTATTCAAAATATGAGGACAAAGGTCATTTCGATCCCCGGAGAATCACCAACAATGTCAAAGGTCTTTGGGGTGATACTACAATCACCCATGGTTGGGGGATGGGGAAACTTCGTGGGTGGTCCGTGGGGGAGGGGAACGACGTGGGTGGCCCCCAGAGGTCACAGAGGTCAAGTCATCAATCAAGGGTCATCAATCATTTTTGACACAAGCACCATCATATTACTACTGCTGTTGCGACCTTAGAAGGCAACTGCCTAACTGACCTGCATCCCATCTGCCCTGATATCACAAACCAATAATGTCTGGATATGAGGAATTATGGGTAATGTAGTTACCATGTGTATTTCTGTACCCCAAACCCCCTTGATTTTCATATAACATGATGCAAGAGGGACACTCATCTTTGGTTCTGATGTGGCGCTAAACTAATATTTAATACAGATGGGTCTTTTCAATCAATTTTGAGTCATGCCTGTTTGAGCTTCACATGATTTTATGCGGTATATAGCATTCTAAATAAGGTCCCATTGCTGTTGCGAACTTAGAAGGCAGCTGTATATGTAGGTATACCTCTCTAGAATTTAAAACAGAGACCTAGATTTGCATCTCATTAACATTATCTGGCATCAAAAAGATGTCAGTAATAGGCTTTTCTCTGTATTTAACACACACACACATATATATATATATAACTGTACAAGCCATCCTTTGTTAATGCAGGATGACTGACCAGTGTGGAAAAGGGGGTCAGGGTGAGTCAGCACACTTGTGTTCCAGTATCAGTAGTCTGACTTTACATCCCATAAGTGGATATCAGAGAGAATGTATTGCATTTGGAAGAGCAGCGATTGCAGCATTGCAGCGAGTCAAGCTGCTTCCTGTGGGTAATTAGTCACGCTTCCTGCTAGTGTTCAATTAAGTCTGGCCTCATGCTCACCCATGAGTGAAAGGTGAGTCAAAGCCTGGGGAGAAGCAGTGACACTCCAAAATAACAGTTAGCATGAACCTGTGACCTTGGGTATGGTGAAATATATAAGCACACTCTCTGTTTTTCATTTATTTGATTTTATTTCTCGTGCAGTTATCCCACTTGTAGAAACATGGAAAGGTTACTGATTAGATTTAATGCACAAGTACTTTCATAAATGAAGCCTTCAAAAAGTCAAAGTACGTTGCCAGTTAACTAAACTGCATTCCTTCCGCCGTTAACCATTAACGTTTGGATGTGAGGAATTATAGATAATGTAGTTACCATGTGTATTTCTGTACCCAAAACCCCCTGATTTCCATATACCCATGATGCACGAGGGATGCCACATGATAAGTGTCAAACCCAGAGCTCATCTTTGGTTTTGACGTGGCACTAAACTAATATTTAATACAGATGGGACTTTTTTTCATCTGTAAGGAATTTGCTGCCGTCTGACATTCCCGTCACATTGACGTAACTTTAATTGGTTTTATAATCAATAATTATGTGGGCTGGTCAGTCGAACACTTGACGCAAAAACGTCCTCATGTTCCACGGAGGCAGAGAGTGGGATTATGGTTACTTTGAATTCAGGAGACACGTTCTCTCTCTATGTAAATCAATCTGTGCAACCTTCACAAATGTGATTTAACTCACTGGCTTTCTCTAATGGCTTTTTGATTTGCATCTTCACCCGGACTGCTTGGAGCCTGGCTGTCTGCTGAGCACCCCACTACCGGCAGCTCCCACTAGAGGGCAACATTTTCACTCAATACTGTGGTGTATCTAACGGAGGGAGAAAAAGCTTGGAATTTTAGCCTCACCAAAATTCAACAAGCAGGAAACCAAAATATGCTGAGTCATTTTCATCCACTTATTAGTCATTGGAGAGTGAAACCAAACGCAAAGAATAATGGCTACAATTTGAGACAGAAACCTTGCCGTATAGAAGTATGCTGTATATCTCTGTGCTTCAAACCCTATAACCAATAAAAAACGCTTTCATCACGTCAGAATGATCGTCTGTCAGAGCCATGGGGTGTGTCATCATTCTTACTGACAGCAAGAGTGGGGTTGCTGAGTTTGGGTTTGCCCTGACCTTCACGATCCACACACACACACACACACACACACACTTCGTAATGGAGCTGTTCAGTTTGCGGTTAAGGTCTGTGGTTAAGGACCCAATTAAATCAGAATTAGAGTTTTGTGGCTTTAAGTCCATGTGCATCAGTTTTGAGACCATCCACATGCTAGTGTGCTTGATGACAAAATTAACTTTTAGCACAATCAAAATTTACTGTCTTTCTCTTTCAGAAAAAAAGGGGTGAAGTTTCTTAAACTACACAGATTTGTATACAATCAAATGCTCTCCAGAATGAGAATATCAATATATCCAGTCCCAAACTTCCTGTTTCAATAGAAAACACATCCACACAGGAAAAACTGTGCTAGTCAAGTAATTTCAAGTTGTCTTTAATATTACTTATAGGTAGATTTGTTTTACAACATAAATAACACACTGTCATCCCTTAAACATGGATTTTAAAACTCTAAAACTCTCTAAAACGTAAGTTGCTAACAAGTTTCTACATAAAGACTACATCTACCATGAAGTTGTCAGTTTATATGCTTGAAGAATCCCATAACTTAAAAACATTTAAAAGCCATGTTTTGAAACCACTGCATGCTTTAAAACATACGTTGCTAACAAGTTGCTATAAAAGAACTACAAATACCACAAAGATGTCAGTTTATGTGCATGATAAATCAGACAATCATTGTAGTCCTTATATAGAAGAGTATGTTTTTAAAGCTTGTAAGTACTTATGTAGAAACTGATGTTTTAAAGTCATTTAAAAACCTTGTTTTGAAACCACTGCATGCTTTAAAACATAAGTTGCTAACAAGTTGCTATAAAAGAACTACACCTACCACAAAGATGTCAGTTTATGTGCACGATAAATCAGACAACTTTTGTAGTCCTTATGTAGAAACTTACATTTTTAAAGCACACAATGGTTTCAAACGTGGCTTTTAAATGGCTTTAAAAATGTCAGTTTCTACAAAGCAACCCACTATTCTAAAAACTCATTAGATATTCCTGAGGGAACCCATGGCGGATTAGCCTTCCGGGTCGGCCTAAAAACTGATGTCATGACTGAACAGCTAATGTTGTCATCCAGGATAACATTACTCCCTATAAAAAGAACAAAAGCCAGACTGATTTTGTGTGTGTATTGATGGATAGTATGAGTCTGCACTAAGACGCTAAATTAGTGGCTGGTAGACATAAAGTTTTAGTCGACTGTGTCACATTTACTTTATGCAATCCATAATAATGACATTTACAGTAAAAGCTTGTTCTCTGGATGTTTGAAACATCTGCCAGTGAATGAGTGTGTATGTTACTCATGTCTGACATACCATGAGTCATCACTGGTAAGTGACAGCTACTGATTTTTTATTATTTTTTTCGTGTTTGCTTTATTTTAGGTTTTTCCTCTGCCTTTAATCAGTGATGACTCATTCAGGTTTAACTGCACTTCCTGCTATCTGAGTCATGTGACTATCTGTGACTATCAGAGGTCAGAGGTCTCAGGCCCTGCAGTCGTTCAGGATTTCCCTGGGATGCTTTTTGAAAATGCCTTGAGAACTGCTTTACCAGCTTTCCTGCATGAAACGTCCTCCTCCACTCAACTGAAAGCTTTTGCTCTAGTTGGCACATGGCTCAGCCTTCCACTCCTTCACTCAGCACAGCTATAATAACAATATCAGCTCAGGAAAGGAGAGGGGAAACACACAGGCACATGAGTGCACACCTGTCAGGAGAATGGGAAGAGGGAAACCCAGTTATGATCACTTTAAGGACGTTTATAAAGGCCAAACTAGCTGCTAAGGGGAAAAAAATGATTCTGAGTCACTTGAAATGAATTTTCAAAACAAGGTCTATTTACAGCTTCTGGATCATGCTTATGATTACCACTGAAAAAACACATAAATGATTAAATATTACATTATTATTATTTATTATTATTATTAATGGTAATGATCATCATTAGCAGCAGCAGCAGCACATTCTTAAAATCATTAACAATATACACATTTTTATTTAAATGATTAATATTAATTTAATAATAATAATGAATTATAATAAATATTATTATTAAAGTCATGTTAAAATTATACTCATATTATTCATTTAATAATAATAATGAACATTCAATAGAAAATAATGTTTTTTTTTTCTTCAAGGAATAACATACAATCTCATTAAATGTTCTAGTGGTAATACTGTGGTTTATACTAGTGGTTTTTACTCAATGTACACTGTACACTGAGGCTTGCCTCATAGACTTCCATTGCAATTGGGCTTTGCTGTGTTTTTACAAACTGACAGACAGGTCAAAAAAGTTTTTCCTTTTTGTTTTTGGGTGGTAATCAAAAGCATTTCACAGAATCTGTGAGTTTAAGTTAAAGTTTTTCTCACTGAGTCTTGCTTGCTTAGCTTGTCTGTGACTTTTCCCATCACTTTTTCTCCCTCGGTCTCGATTGTTCAGCTGTGTCTTAGAAATACAATTTGCCTCAAGACACACAGCCACTACTTCAGACCTCTAATATGATGTGGCTTACAGAGCAATGACTTTGGAGATGTGTGCTATCTAAAGAGAGGGCTGTCAGAAGATGAAACCTGAGGGGGAACCCCCCCTCAAAATCTCTCCTTTTCCCTCTTTCTGCAGTTGGCAGGTGGGGAAACCGAGATGGCAAGAGCCCCCCCTTATCTGGCTGGAAAGTCATCAAGCATCACAAATCATATCAGTACTTTTAAAAGAACCCTTTAGGAGAGTGTCAATAACTCTTTCTATCTTTTCCTTGCTCCCTCCATCCTAAAGGTCTATTACCTTTTCAAATTATTATATTTCTTCAAGAGTGAACTGCCGTAGTCATGCCCTGGGCGACACACACACTTAGATGGGTTACAATGGCCACGCCATTGGTATTAGTTAAAGGCCTCAGAGACACACCTACACACTTCTTTCTCTCATTCTGAAAGGGGTTAAAGGTGAAGAAGAGTTGTGCGGCTAGAGTTGTGTGATATATTGGCAGATTAAAGACAAAATTCTCTTTGTCTTGAACATACACACACACACACACAAATCTATATCACTAACAGGGGACTGTCACACTACACAGGCCAAAAAAATAAATATTGCAAAAAAAGTATTGTGATGGTAAGAAATGCAAATCAACCAAACAGGTGTCACACTTTACCGTCTAACATGGGACCAAAGGCATCATATTAATTCCCTACTCCGTACCCATTTCCACACTAGTTAAACTGTGCATGATAAATGAGCCTTCTATGCGGAGGTCAAAGTTGACTGTTTTATTGAAAATCTTCAGTTGGTTCAACTAAAGTTCCAGTGTTGAAAGACATTCAGTTCACACAATTTGATTAAGCCAGCTAAACATTTCCAATGCAGCAAGTGTACATAAAATTTTGAGTCTTGACCTGGTATAGTGCGACACCTGTTCGGTTGCTTTGTTTTTTGTTTTTTTTAATACTGGTTGAGTAAATATTTTTGAATACTTACTCTTCTGGCTTCTGGAATTTCATCAAATAATAGAGAAGTGTGAACAACGTGTATTATTGGGCCATTACAGTTCCTGCTCCAGCTATGTGTTTTTTACTTGATTTTAGCATGATTTAAAGCATGGCCAACAGGGGACCTGAAAACTATCCCCTCTTTGCTCGGTGGTCCCCTGTTGGTGAATGTGTAATGACACCATGGTCCCGTTAGATAGGTAGACAAGTACAAGTACACACACACACACACACACACATACACACATGTTCGTTTTTGTGAATTGTGGGGACATTCCATAGGCGTAATGGTTTTTATACTGTACAAACCGTATTTTCTATCCCCCTACACAACCCCTACCCCTAAACCTAACCATCACAGGAAACTGTGCACACTTTTACTTTATCACAAAAACTCATTCTGTATGATTTATAAGCCTTTTGAAAAGTGGGGACATGGGGTATGTCCTCATAAGTCACCCTCTCCTTGTAATACCTATGTAATACCCATGTCATTATACACATTTGTGTCCTGATATGTCACAAAAATGCGTGCACACACACACACACTCATCCTGAGCCCTCCAGCGTTTGGATCTGAGGACACTATATCCACTCTTAATCTCTGGCCTTCTCTATTTGCTGTCGGTCTAGACCCACAGTCAACTCTGCAGTCCCAGTGAAAGAAAAACTAAGATCCAAAATTACAACAGTAATGGCTTGTCAATCCAGCTGGTCGGGTGTTGAGAACTTCTCAGTGGCCCTTTGTAGCCTTTGCACTGACCCGAAACTCTCCTCTGGAGTTCAGCGCTTAAACTCTGAGAATTGAGGGCCGCCACAGCTGAATGAAAAGCTTAAATAATATTCCAGCTTTCCTGACCACGTGGCTGAAACTAAATAAACACATTTTTCTAATAAGTCCTGTTGAGTACATGGAATACACAAGCTTGCTGATTAACTATTAGTCATTTTTCAGTTATGGGCTTGATTAATGATCTTTAACTTGATATATGCATGAATGCTGAATATATTAAAGAGAGAGGAAAAAAGACTGGATTTGAAAACTTCATCATGACATTTGGGTCCAACTATCTTTCAGGACTGTCAGAATTTGTCTCTGCCAGATCTAAAGGAATGCACAGACAACATGAGAATGAATGAATGAATGAATGAACTAAAAAACAAACTCATGATTGAATGAATGAATGAATGGACTAGCAAACCAACTTATGAATGAATGAATGAATGAATGAACTAACAAACCAACTCATGAATGAATGAATGGACTAGCAAACCAACTTATGAATGAATGAATGAATGAATGAACTAACAAACCAACTGATGAATGAATGAATGAGATAAATGAGGAAATGATGAATCATCAGACAAGTCAATGAATGAATGAATGAATGAACTAACAAACCAACTCATGAATGAATGAATGAATGAATGAGGAAATGATGAATGAATGATATAAATGTGGAAATGATTAATCATCAGACTGAATCATCAATGAATAAATGAATGGACTAACAAACCAACTCATGAATGAATGGACTAACAAACCAACTTGTGAATGAATGAATGAATGACTGAATGAACGAACAAGCACAATGAACAAACTGAATGAATGAATGAGATGAATGAGGAAATGATGAATCAACAGACAAGTGAATGAATGAATGAATGGATGAATGGATGGACTAACAAACCAACTGACGAATGAATGAATGAATGAATGAATGAATGAATGGACTAACAAACCAACTCATGAAAGAAAAAATAAACAAACAAAACAACTCAAGAATGAATGAACAAACAAACACAATGAATAAACTGAATGAATGAATTAATGGACTAACAAACCAACTCATGAATAAATGAATGAATGAATGGACTACCAAACCAACTCATGAATAAATAAATGAACTAACAAACCAACTCATGAATAAATTAACAAACACCTTGAATAAACTGAATTAATGAATGGACTAATAAACCAACTCATGAATGAACAAACAAATGAATCAATGACTGAGCAAATTAACGTATGAGCTTACAAATGAACAAACTGATAAACAAATCAATGAATTAACAAGTAAATGAGCTGATGTAAATGAATTAATTGATAAACCAACTTGACCAATGATTGAAAGTGCAAACAAACAAATGAACATGAATGAAGGAATGAAGGAACAGATAAATGAATAAATGAATGAATGAACAAACTGAAAGAGCAAAGGAAATGATGAATGAATGAGTGTAAATATGAACAAACTGATGAATGAACAAAAGACTGAATGAACAAATTAAAAAATGAACAAAATAATTAATGAATTAATATCAATTTCAGACAATTTTCCTCCATCAGTGTATTGAGCTGCTCAGCATGTGCATCTGGATTTTCACCATGCAAAACGTTATGCACAAGCCCACTACACACACACACACGCACACACACACACACACACACACACACACACCTTCACGAAGAGCACAGCGTCTTGAGGCTTTAGTAAATGTGAACCTGACACATTTTTGAATAATGACGTGGGACAATGAAAGGAGCTGAATGAAAGAATGACAGTGAGTGACAGAAAATGAGGCAGTGCAACACAACTGTCCTTAACCTCACTGCGCCGACACGCTGCATCACCATGGAAACAAAAGAGCCTATAAAATTAAAGTGAAAAAAAAAAAATGACAGAAAGAGATGAAGGTCTACAGCTCAGTATTATTACTTTACTGCCGCCTCCAATTTAACTATCGAATTCATAAAGACAGTCTCATCTCAAACCATTACTGAGAACACAGGTCAGACTGAGGACAGGTTAAGGCAGAGAAGATCTTCTGAAGTGTAATATGCAAACAACAACAAAATTTGGGGCCAATTTTTGCACATTTTAAAAGGCAGAAATGTGAAGCTAATAATTTTTATAAAAGCACTTACATTAATTCTGTTAAAACCTTGTGTATTATTTGAGCCAGAAAGCTGTTTAAATGATTTAAATCAGTTTTAGAGTTTAGCTAGAGTTACATTGTTACGTTATCATGGCGATGATTGGAGATAACTTTATACAGAAAAGTTTTTCCAAACTAAAATCATGTTAACACACATATTTTTTTTTACATATTTTGGCTATACTATTTAAAGTACAAACCCGATTCCAAAAAAGTTGGGACACTGTACAAATTGTGAATAAAAAAGGAATGCAATAATTTACAAATCTCATAAACTTATATTTTATTCACAATACAATATTGATAACATATCAAATGTTGAAAGTGAGACATTTTGAAATGTCATGCCAAATATTGGCTCATTTTCGATTTTATGAGAGCTACTATTCCAAAAAAGTTGGGATAGGTAGCAATAAGAGCCGGAAAAGTTAAATGTACATATAAGGAACAGCTGGAGGACCAATTTGCCACTTATTATGTCAATTGGCAACATGATTGGGTATAAAAAGAGCCTCTCAGAGTGGCAGTGTCTCTCAGAAGTCAAGATGGGCAGAGAATCACCAATTCCCCCAATACTGCGGCGAAAAATAGTGGAGCAATATCAGAAAGGAGTTTCTCAGAGAAAAATTGCAAAGAGTTTGAAGTTATCATCATCTACAGTGCATAATATAATCCAAAGATTCAGAGAATCTGGAACAATCTCTGTGCGTAAGGGTCAAGGCCGGAAAACCATACTGGATGCCCGTGATCTTCGGGCCCTTAGACGGCACTGCATCACATCCAGGAATGCTACTGTAATGGAAATCACAACATGGGCTCAGGAATACTTCCAGAAAACACAATCCACCGTGCCATTCGCCGTTGCCGGCTAAAACTCTATAGGTCAAAAAAGAAGCCATATTTAAACATGACCCAGAAGCGCAGGCGTTTTCTCTGGGTCAAGGCTCATTTAAAATGGACTGTGGCAAAGTGGAAAACTGTTCTGTGGTCAGACGAATCAAAATTTGAAGTTCTTTTTGGAAAACTGGGATGCCATGTCATCCGGACTAAAGAGGACAAGGACAACCCAAGTTGTTATCAGCGCTCAGTTCAGAAGCCTACATCTCTGATGGTATAGGGTTGCATGAGTGCGTGTGGCATGGGCAGCTTACACATCTGGAAAGGCACCATCAATGCTGAAAGGTATATCCAAGTTCTAGAACAACATATGCTCCCATCCAGACGTCGTCTCTTTCAGGGAAGACCTTGCATTTTCCAACATGACAATGCCAGACCACACACTGCATCAATTACAACATCATGGCTGCGTAGAAGAAGGATCCGGGTACTGAAATGGCCAGCCTGCAGTCCAGATCTTTCACCCATAGAAAACATTTGGCGCATCATAAAGAGGAAGATGCGACAAAGAAGACCTAAGACAGTTGAGCAGTCTCCTCAGTCCCCAGACGTTTGCAGACTGTTATAAAAAGAAGAGGGGATGCCACACAGTGGTAAACATGGCCTTGTCCCAACTTTTTTGAGATGTGTTGATGCCATTAAATTTAAAATCAACTTATTTTTCCCTTAAAATGATAAATTTTCTCAGTTTAAACATTTGATATGTCATCTATGTTGTTTTCTAAATAAAATATAGAAATTTGAAACTTCCACATCATTGCATTCTGTTTTTATTCACAATTTGTACAAAGTCCCAACTTTTTTGGAATCGGGTTTGTATTTATGAATTGGCCCCATTCACTTCCATTCTAACTGTAACCCAGATCGAGTGAAAATGATTTGTTTGTGGTAATTATGTCACAAATGCCATTGACTGAACTTAATTTGTTGTGATCCCAGAATATTTCTTTAATGATGTTATACACTGAACTCAAAACTTGATATGGTTAGTATACAATAAAAATAAACCATACATGATTTTATCCACTATATAGTGTGCTATTCAGGGCACTAGGCCAGAGTGTGTACTCTCCCATCTAACAGGAAAAAAATGGGAAAGAGCAATAGGAGGGAGGGGGTTTGTCTGGTAAGCTGATGAGAGAATCAGGTGCTGAGTCGTCTGGTGACATAATATGATATAAAAGCTGTCTCATCCCAGACTGCTTTCTCTCTTTCTCTCGCTCTCTCTCACTCCGATACGACTGGAAACGTGAGCCACTGCGGCAATCGATTTTCCAGCTAGCCCTTTATGCATTTCTTTCTTCTTTCTTTCTTTGCAAAGAAGAAGCAGCAAAGCGTGTTTTTGATTTAGCATCTCAATATGTCGGCGGCGGGGCACAGGCTATAGAGGGAGAGATCGGCTTTCCCTTCCTATTAAGTTCTCACATAGCGGCAGGCACTGACGCAGCAGGCAAGCAGCCTGTGTGATTTTGTATGATTACTTTATTACCGATTTGCACCGGATGCACCAGTAAATATCCTAGTGATATGGTGGAGCAGGCTAATAGCCTGTAAATATCTGAATGAAGCTGGATTGATGGAGCGATGCTGCAGCATATCTGTTGTGGCAAGTCTGACTGCACGTCTATCCAATCTAAATAGCCGTGGAAAGAGACGGTCATTTGCAATTTGAAAAGTGGGGCATCACTGGAGTCATCAAACAAAGGCGCTTGAGAAATGCATCCATCAGCTCTGATAGAAGCCTAAGGACAAAGAGTGTGTGAGAGAGACAGAGAAAGAGAAATAGGAGAGGCAGGCGGTGCCTGTGTAGTTTAGAAGTGCCTGTCTGGATGGCCAATGGCCATTAAATCTGACATGCTCATACAGGAAAAGACATTAGTTTTTCCTTTTCTTGGGGTTATTTAATCAGAACACTACAGAATAAACATTTAAAAAGTTCAATTACCCAGTTACCGAAACTTTATTTTCGGGTTCATTCTCGGTTTTCGACTAAATGACAACTGTAATTTCAGTTTTGTTGAAGAAAAAAACTTTCCTATGTATTCAGACTTTTGTTCTTCGCTTGGCGGACGATAAAACGGGTAAAAAGTCCCATTAAAGGAGTGAACTGAACCATATCTAGATTATCATAGAGACTATTTGGGCTAGTGAGTAACCATCTCGCAACCATTCAGAACATCCTTCTAAAATTCATTTAGAATCACATAACAACATCCACAAAAACCATCAGCAACATTAAACAAATGAAATGGCAAGGACTTTTGTTTGTTTGTTCTTTTTTGTCATTCTTTTTTTAGTTTCTTTCTTTTCTCACGCTTTTATTATTTTCCCCCTTTTTTTCACCGGGTCATGTAGGCAGCTCTGTTGGAGGTTTTTCTAACATATGTATTTTGGTCGCTTTAAAGTCATTCATCAGACTCTAACCCTGGCCTCTTTGAACGCGAAACAGCGTGATGATTTTCTGAGAGAGAGAAACCACTAATTACCACAAAACCAAAAACGTTCATCTCTTGCGATGTAAACTGGCACAGACTTTAAAAAAAAAAAATCTCCAAACAACACGCATTAACAGTGGCTCTGTGAAAATCTGCTCTCTGGCCCAACTCATGAGTCATACTGACCGATAAAAATGCAGTCCTGGGGAATGCTTTGTAAATGATACAGCCTGCTCAGAAAAGGCCTTTAAATCTGCTGCCTGTAACTCAAACCCGACTGCTGGTTTCTGCGGTTCATGTCGGTAATTCTTCCCAATGGGCAGAAAAGTGATATTTTGCTGCCGTAGGGGGAATGCCCTTGTCACCACAAACCCATCTCAGCCCTGAAACACACACACATACACTCACACACACCGCCCAGTGCTGACAAAACTCCGTCTCTTTCATAATATGTCAGATCACACTTGGGCAAAGCGTTCTCATTCCAATTCTACACATTAGTGCACCTGATAAAAGTAAAGACCCACATTTCTCCCACAGGAACTTGATCTTTCTCACCTCACGGCTCATAGAAGCCTCAGCACCTGCTGCATTGTTTCAAAAGTGCCCTGAACGCAGAAGTAGAGCCAAGTCATACACGCATGTTTGAGGAGAGCAGGGAAACTCTCCGTGAAAATCTCCACAAGCGCCATGCCTGATGTCCTCTGTGATCTTGTGTGCAAGAAAACATGGACAAAAAGCCCTGAACACAATATCGCTATCAGATTCTATTCAGGACATGGCCTGTGTCTTTAGGAGAAACCATAAATTAAAATGAATCTTTTATGGGCACTATTTCTAGGTTCCAAAAAAAGTTTTAACCTAACTTCTTTAAATTCCACTAACTATTTAAATATCTAGTTCTTTATAAGACCATCTGGGTACTGGTCTTTTAAAGTAGAGGTTTACAAAAATCTATCTAAAAAATGCTGGGTTGAAAAAAAAAAAAGAAAAAAAAATGGGTGGAAAATGGACAAACTCAGCAATTGGGTGGTTTTAACCCAGTGGTTGGGTTAAATGTTTGCCCAACCTGCTGGGTAGTTTTATTTAACTCAACTATTGTTTAAAAATTACTGTATTGCTTGCTTAAAATGAACCCAAAATATGTTGGAAATTAACATTTATTAATAAGTTTAATGAATAATAAACAAACAATAAGCATTTATTAAATTGCTTATTAATGAATGTTCACCTTTTGATTATTATTGTTGCCTCTAGTAATTATGGGTCTGATTTTTAATTTCCAGCCTATTTTGGGTTTATTTTAAGCCAGCCATATAGTCATTTTTGGGTTGTTTTTAACACAGCAGTTTTTATATTTCACTATATAAAAGGCATTTATATATGAAAATATATAGCTATCTTTTTATAAGAAGGAAGTGCACTTGCAAGGTCGTCATCATATTTGTGATGACATCAAATTAAATACAAATTTAAGAACCACATACAGTAAAAATTGGTTAGGAAGAGGGATATTTGTTAAACCTAAGGTGCTAATTTGGTTCTCATTTTCCTCTCTGCCTTTCCTTTTCTCCAAAATAAGACTTAAAAAAGGCCAAAGTGAAAATATACAACGATTGAATTATATGAGAAAAGACCACAGTTTATTCAGTGATTAAGTACTTCAGATAAAGACTGCACTGCTCCTCACAATGTTCATATCAGCAATAAAACTGACACATACAGCTTTGTGCATCTTTATGGAGCTCTGCTAAATATCCTCAGTGCCTCTGAGGCAGTAATGATCTCCTGTCTCTTTTCCACATGGCCACAGATTCCCACACCCCCCAACACGCCCCCTGAGGTCAGATGAGCATGGCAGGTATGCGGCCTTGGGCTGGGCTCTCATTGTAAATATTAGCCTTATCTCTTCTCTGTTTGACTTCTGCATCCATTCATCTCCCTCACTGTCATTGGCTAAAGACCTGCTGCTTTGGTGAGCTGCACAAGTACCTCATAGGTTTAAAATGGTCTGAGACCTGTTAAACTTTCACTCGCGGTCTCTAGTTGGATGGGTTAAGTTGGAAGATCTAAGAGTTCGTATCACGAACCTTCACATGATTTATCAGCAGTTGTGGACAGTGAGGGGTGAACCACCATGTCTTTGCCCCCACAATCAACACATGCATATGATTTAAGATAGGACCACCAGCTAAGCTATGCTCTAACTTTATCTTTTTTTTCCATCTATATCTGGAATGTGACCTATCAAAACTTCATCTATCTCCAATTCTCCATTGTCATTCTCAGCAACCGTCTTCCACACAAAGGACTTTAATTTTTTTTCTTTCTTTCTTTTTTGATGGTAAGGACCCCTAAAACTGATGATTCCTTTGCGAGGGACCCTCATCCTAAAACACAAATAATTAGCTTTTATAGTGTCACTGTACTAAAACCATAAGCATATTATTAAATATTTAATTCATATTTAAAAATTAATTTTTATTTAAGAAAATAATTAATTATTATTTAATTATTTTCCCAGTTTTTCCCCATAAAACTATGAAAAAGCAGATTAATTGAAAATCTATGCAGTATACTGTATGCAGTATTGTTGAAAATGAGGGTTGCTAATAGAATAAAATAATCACAATTAATCTTATAGTTCCCAATCAATCTTTTAAAAGAAGAAAGAAAAATGAAACTATCCTGGGGGTCCCCTAACCCAAATAACACGAATGAACAAATGACTGGATGGTCAAATGAACAAATGAGCACTTTCCGGTTCATTATCTGTTTCTATAATATATGCTGGAGAGGCCTGATGAGAAAGTGAGAACTGATTTGTGGCAGCTGGTGTTTATATTTTGTTTTTCATGAGGGAATGCAGCTCACTGGAGGAAGAATACAATAGAGAACAAATGTCATTGAATGAGCATGTGAAGACAATCAGAGAGGGTCTGCAATGAATGGAGAAACAAGAATGAAGTCAAAAGACGTTAACATGGACAGGATATCAGTCTCCTGCTGAGGAAATGATATTAGACCACGACTGCTCTGATCTAACAGGTTCATTTCCGCAACTAAAGGGCTTAACATTGAGTTTAATTAGTATAAAAGGTCAAGATTTTTATCAAAACACAACAACATGGACAAATAGAGTTTTTTACCGCTGTAGTAAGACACAGTCTCCGTTGATGCCGATTGCATCTGAGTGTCTTATCAGTCACCTTGACTCTTAAACAATATAGCCAATGCAGCCTAAGACAGTAGCTCTTTGTTTTCTTAAGCAATGATAGAGCAGGTTATCTTATTGCAGCAGCCATGGCTAATCGAATTCAGAGCCGCAGATACGATCAGCTCAGTGTGTCACTAGATTACGTGGTCGCTACGGTAACAGAGGAGTGAACTTCCTCCCTGATGAGCGTACAGCATTAGTGCTGTGCATCAGGAGATAAAAGAGAGAGAAAGATCCTTGAATCTGTTTATCAGGAGGAAATGAGTGAGTGAGTTGGAGTTGATGGGGATTTGTTCCTGATGAGCCGTGCACCAGGTGCTCCTCAGAGAGAACAGAGATCTGTTAATAAGATGCTTGTGGATGGATGTTTGATTGAGCCTTGTTGTTGAGCCGTGTTGTTGTCCTTTTGGTCCTTTCCTAATTCCCTTTTTAGCTCATTGTAAAAGGATGTAAACACATACAGGCTATCTTAAGAATGGAATACTACGAAATGGGAGGAAAAAAGGCCAGCATGGTAAATAGGATAAAGTATACATTTTAGTGTGTTCTGCATACAATTATTATGCAAACACACAATGCACATACTACATACTGCAGAAATAAAATTAGTGGTATGCTATTCCAAACACACACAGACAAAAAACACAAGTAAAGCACATAGAGACACACACACATATAATAGTCACACTCATAGACGTTTCTCTAGTGCCTTAGTTGTAAAGTCACACAACCTGCTAATCCAAGTGGAGCAAGTGAATGAATCAGTGGAGCGGAAGTCGAAACCACATGATTACAGGCCAGTTTGGCATGTTCCACTCAGGTAGATAGCAAGCTCATGGCTCACTTAAATGCTCCGAACCATCCAAAACCACATCCAAAACCACAGTGACAGTCTGAGGGATGTTTTTCCAAAAAGAATCCTCTCGGATTATCTTCCAAAAAGAATCCTCTCTGATTCTTCTCTCTTTGCCGTTCACATGACCTCGGCCAGCTCCCTCAGCTGACCCCAAACTATCCTTCCTCCCACTCCTCTTCCTCCTTCTCTGCCTCTAAGGAACACAACAGTATTGAGAAACTCGAAGATAAACTAAAGAGAAATCCCTGGTCTACTGTATAATACATTATGAGCCTGACTACTTCCAAATCCAAGAATATTTTCACATCATTTTGAAAAATCCAACCCCAAGCTTTGAGAAACAGTGCATACAGGTGGTGGATCAGAGGAGAAATTACCACTACCAAACACTTGAAAGATAAAGGACAACACTTTGCAGTTCAAAGTTTCCATCATACTCTCACTCTTCATGTTTCTGGCTGATTTCCAGCAAGTGTAAACCTCTTACACAACATGAGAGACATGAAAGCAAAAACATGAGTGGTCACAGGAGTCAGTGCTGCCCCCATCATAAACAACATCTCAGGGAAAACAATAATCTGGATCTGGTCCAAACAGGTGCTGATCGTTTCCTCCCATCAGCAGCGACTGATCTGAAGGAAAGCACTTTTACGGCCTTATGGTTATGGTTTTATTATGTCTTTAATCGGCTTCCAGCTTATCGCTGCCTATCTGGAGCAATGGAGATAAATAGAGATGCTCATTTGTATCAGTTCCAGCTGAGGTGAAGAATAAGACTTCAAACACACAAGTTTTTTTGACAGGTATTGATGGCTTCTTTCTTTTCTTTTTTTTCGTAGTGCCTTAAAAGAGAGCAGGTGGCTTTAAAAAAGAAAAAAAACTTCTCTAGAACACATCTTGAGGGGGAGATGTATGTACAGTATACTCTAAATTGGCATGAAATGTACATATACTCTGTGGAAAATCCAATGAAACCCAACTTGAGGTGGTAGCTAGTTCTGCATGGTTTGTAGCTGGTTCAAACTGATCATTGTCCAAAGCTTTGTTTCCACTGAAATTACCCGGAACAATTTGTCTCAGGAACTTTTTTTTCCCCCAAGACCTATTGCTGTTTCTGTTTCCATCTCGGTCTAAAGTACCGTGAAGATTAAGCAAATTAGTCCAGTGATATAGGACTGCACGTGACTTTCCAGTTCCCGTGGATTTCATCCTCCACATATAAGCTTAATAAAGCTTGAATCTCATTGTAGTGTCCATCGGTCGTATACTCCATTGTTGATTCGAATAGCAAACAACTCTTACTGCACGTGCCGCAACAGACTTTTAAAAAGGTGGTTGAGTCACCCTATCAAAATGCTGCGTGACCTCAACCAATCAACATGTTCAGCACCTAAGTCCTAACCCCAGTTCCTGAACTTAGAAAAAGTACTTCCTCACGAGCAGGGACTTTCTGAGGGGGAAATTTTTACCCGGAACTTCTTTTAGACCCTGGTTCCTGTAGTCGAAACACACCGAGTACCACCCCAAAGTCCGTAGTTCCTGGGGAAAGTTTGCGGTGGAAACGCAGCTCAAGTCAAGTTGGTCAAAATGGTTGATCAGTAAAGCTGGTACACCTGGTTTTAACCTAGTAGACCAACTTAATAAAGCTGATTTGATCTGGTAGACCAATTTGGACCAGCAAATACCTACCATGTCCCAAAAACCATCTAGACCAACTTTTGACCTGGTTTTCCAGCAAGTGGTGTGTTCCAGCAGTACAACAAACAAAATATGACGTGGCCCACATACAAAAACTGGCAAGCACATGCGTATGCAGGTCTGGAGACAATAACACTGTTTTATCTTTCAGGCGATATATTATGCTCTCTTAATAAGACAAGAGAAGACTGGAAGACTGTCTGGAAGCTGTGGGAAGATGAAGGTGGCATCAAAGTATCTTTCCCACAGTGTCAGATCACACAGAGCTCCGGATGACCCTGCCATCTATCTGTAAGTGTACACCGGCAGATACAACTGAGAAAAACGAGAACACAAGATCACCCTGACATTTGACTGAAACAGCAGTTTGTGTTTCATCAAAGCTGACAAAGAGTCTTTGATGTCAAATTTCATAAAAGCATAACACATACAGTGCAGTTTATGTGCGACCTACTCTCTGGGAATGTATGTTCTTTTGTTTTTTTTACAAGTTGTATGGGCTAATCGAGTTAAGCCAGTAGCAACAGGAACTGTCTTCAGTTTAGCAGTAAAACATGATACTAAACACTTTATTACAACGCTAATTCAAGAAAACAAACCTTTTGCGCATTTGGATCTGTGTTTCCTCTGAGACTTTGTGGAGATTCATGGTTTCCTGTGAGACAGTGGGTTGTGGGAATGAGGACAGAGAAAGCATGGATGCAATCACAGCAGTTTTAAAGAAGAGTTTGCTAATAACTCCCTTACCCTCTCTCACACTCTCTCTGCCAGATGATATTGCATAACTATCATCAAACCGGCTCTCTATGTGGGAATGTCAACGACCGTACCAAGGAAGTGCTTGTGTCAAGCAAGCTGTTTGAGTTAGTTGATTTGTCTGCTTGTCTATGATTGTGAATATAGAACTATCTGTATTTGTCCAGCCTTGAGCAATAAGATCAAAGCCTTGTATCTTATCATCAGCGACCTGAAAGGATATTCTTATCGTGCGCATATCCATGACTAAGCAGGACCCATGCTGCCCATCTGGATGTACCCTTCTCTACAGGACTGTGATGTCCATGTTCTTTTTTCAACCCATTAAGACATAAATCACTCTCCATGTTAGGCATCAAGGTGGCATAAGACACTTTCAAAATATTTTGTCTACAAACGCCAGATCAACTTTCACAATTCCACCCAGGGGTTTCGAAAATTGCAGACCTGCCAAGAGACCAACAGCTGGAGATTAGAAGGGATGTCAGCAAATAAATCTGTGAGGCAGAGGAGGTCGGGAAAAAAAGTACACTGATACACGGCATAGTTATTATCCAGGACACTAACAACTAATAATAAACACAACAGCACTGAATTCAGTAGCTCTAATAAGTTGTACTATGCTAAGACACTCCAAGCTCACAAACAAAGTTCTTCCTGACTACAGATTATATTTTGCTTTTACTTTTTTAACACAGGATGAAGAAAAAAAAACTTTACATGGACACTTTGGCAAAGATGCTGGTATTAAACAAGCAGACTTGGCATTTGCATCTTGAGCGTGGAAAGAGATCAGACCACGTGAATATCAATATCACACACTCTTTCTATCACCTCCCCAATTAATAAACTCATACGTGAAACTCAATGAATATTAGTAGCCTCAGGCAATCAGTAAATAATGGCTGGAGATCATAGATGGGGTACATGGGGCTACACGAGTAATTAAGCACAATCTTTGAAACTTCTACTCTGGCCAAAGGGTCAGTATTGTGTGCGGAATGCTTGTAAGAAACTACTTTCCGTGCTGCTCTCAAATTCTGAGAATCTGGTGGAACACTGTTCCACAAAACCTATTAACTCCTGTGATCTAGCAGAGCGGTTTTCATTGTCAGGACACTGTAAAGTTCAGAACAGGCTTAACGGAAATGATGACTGCAATTGCAGGTAAAACTTGTCAAGGAGGAGATAGATTCATCAGTCACAGTCTTGGCCAGGACTCTGTACAACCATGCAGTCCATTGTACCATTTCTAGTGATTTAATTATAGATTCAAAGGGCAAAAATAGCTCTCAGACTGCCTCAGGAGGAACAGGAGAATGTGGAGACCTAGGCTGGAAAGGTGAATAACCAAGCTGATATATGTTGACCTCGCACCCAAACTCTCAGAGAGCTCTTGGAGACAAAATCGTTTTTGAATCTTTGGATTGGCATCCTTTTTTCTCTTTAGAGAACAGAAATCCAACAAAAAGCTAGAGAATGTCTCTGTCTTGCTTTCTGCTTCTTATTTCTCTCACACACACATAAAGAGTTCCCACCTGAGGGGCCCTGTGCTCAGAGACTGTCCAAATAGGGCAGACATGTATCGGTGAGTCTGAGGAAATGCTGCCAAGCACAACAGTATAAAGTTTCAGCAGTCACCCTTGAGAAGTCGTCCACTTTTTCACAAAGTCTCGAACCACACCACTGGCAGCAACCAGCATGACCCTGCTTTACTGTTTAACCAATACACCTCAGTAGGTCACTTTGAAGATTCTCTCCTTAGTGTTTGTATGAGTATGATTCTGAAGATGTATATCTAAGTCAGTGTGTGTAGACTTTGCCCTATCGCTCTTCTCCAGACAGGAAAGACGATGTTTGGAGTGAAAGCAGCGGTTGTAGAGGCAGACAGTGTCTCTGAATCATGGCCCGAATCGTCAACGTTTGCTCACAGAGGATCCTGCTGGGCCAGTATGAGGCCAGGGCCTTCACCTGACTTGCTCCTGTCATTTTGCAGCTGTGTAAATACAGACTACGACATATTCGCTTGAATGCACATGGTACCGAGTGCTGCTCCGCTTGAAGCCCACATAAAAAAAATAAAAAAAAACAGGTGGATTTTATAATAGTGTCTGCATGCAAGACGTTTAACCATTGTTGGCCTCGGTTCATATATATATATATATATATATATATTCTGCAAGAGTGTGTTAATCAACGTTAACCCTCTGGAGTTTGAGGCTGATTTGGGGCTTGGAGAAGTTTTGACATGCCCTGACATTTGTGCTTTTTTCAGTTGTTCATAAACATATAAATGACAAAAGTGTCATTACACTGTATTCAGCACAAACTAGGCTACCATAATATGTGAGGAACATGTACATGTTTGTATTTTTGAAGGAATAATGTTTATGCGTGGTTATTGAAAAAACAAAAAACTTAAGTCACTGAAATAAGGCCAAAAAAAGTATATTAAATCTGTGTTCACAAGACTTCTGGGTATTGGAGGTTGTAGACTAGAGTTTTTGCTTCAGAATTATGTAAAAATTATGCTGCCTACTCCTTCATATAAAACAATATATTGATTTAGTTTTTGTAAGACACTTTTTGTCAAGAAACACAGTATGCGTGGAGGCGTGAATCATCATGAATAATGGGTCATTTACACCTGAGAAGACAAAAGAATCACATAATAATGACCTGAAATGACTTGCATATTAATGAGGCCTTTCAGTCAGGTAGGCTGTGAAAAAAACCCTCTGTAATAATGTCTCAGCTCATCATAAAACAGCAATACTGTGAAATATTATTACAATTTAAAATAATGGTATTCTATTATATTCTTTAAAATATAATGTATTTCTGTGATGCAAAGTGTCTGAACAATTATGTTACCTCTATGGCATTTCATATAGGCTTTTAGCTTAAAAGCATGCACATTTGGAGAAATATTGATGATTCTTATATGTTTATGTCAAATTTCTATACAGAGGAGTAATATTTATTCTATATTTATTCTCATCACTATGAGTGCTGGATACTGTGTTTTCAATTCATACTTGCAGCCGGAGGGCGCTCTGTACACCTTTAGGCCACAAATTCATCTAAAGAAGAACAGTGTGAGCTGTGAGCGCTGGATGCTGTGTTTTTAATTCATACTTGCAGCCGGAGGGCGCTCTGTACACCTTTAGGCCACAAATTCATATAAAGAAGAAAAGGAACCAGGAATTAACGGCATGTCTTCTAGAGATCGCTAACCATGGCTTTAACATCCAAATAAACACTTTTCAAGACAATAAATACACGATTGAGACAATGCATACAAGTATTGCCTCTGAATAGCGCTCCCTCCGTGGGCTTGGCCGCATTAGCGGATAATGAGCTGAATCACGGACTTCTGACATGGCTCTCTTTTCATACAGATTACATAAACACAGAATGTTTGTTTTCGATTTGACTTGCACGATTTAAAACCTGACATTTCAACGTTTCTTTAGACATAAGTGTCATTTTTTTTGTCATTAGTATTCATAAGTTACAGTTCATTTTCTGAGAACTATCAGATTGGACTTCGTTCAGAGGGAGACGAGAGATCACGCATCATGTTAGTTTTCTTTATTTTACAAAAAGCACAACATTGTGTTTTTACTCTGAGTGTACACAAATAAAAGAAGACATTCTATAGTTTCAATTGATATATTACTTATGTCTCTATGACAAGAAATGACGGAGTATTTTAAGTCTGTTTTGCTGCAATGTGAAAAAAATCCTGCAAAACGCGCCGGCACGTTTTCGGACCTCAGAGAGTTAAGCTCAACATAGCCTTGATTTACTGATGCTATAGAAAACAGAGTGGTGAGTGCTTTCACACAAGGTCCTGAGTATTGATGGCCCAGATGCCTTCAAGTCATGTTAAAAAAATCGTAAATATGATAAAATGCATTAAGCATCAATTATACCAAATGCACATATTTAGCACCACATTTTGTTGCAGTTTGTGCTTGTTGGTAGGTAAAAAGAAATTTAAAAATTTAAAAAATATGTAATTGCTCAAATCATTCATTGTGTTCCAACAATACATTCATTGCGTTCCAACAATACATTCATTGTGTTCCAACAAAAATCTTTTGATGTTGTTGTTGTTGTTTTTTGTTAATTACAACATCCAATCTCATTAGTAGGAACTTTCCAGGAAGACTTGAGGGCAGATATTTGTTGACCATTGTTTGAGACAGTCACGCATATATCTGCAATCAATTTGTAAACACATTACATGCAGATGCAAGAAAGTCTGTGATGATGGTTTTACAAACTAGATGAACTACTTAGCACTGATTAGTTTTTGTGTTTAGGCCAGGTGCAGCTATATTCTCACAGTTATGAGTCTGACATGTAGGAAACACACAGGGCTTCCTCCAGCATCTGACCTTTTTGTGTACAATCAGCCTTGGCTCGATGTGAACCCTTAAAGCCTCTTCTGAGGGAAGCAGACCACCCCTGAGTTTAACTACACCAAGTGCTTAGAAAATCCAGACATTAGGCTTGGGCCAGACAGCCTGTATGAGAGATCAAATCAAAAACATCCGACACAAATGTTACTTTTTTTTCTGAGGAAGCCCAACACTGTTGTTAAATGATTCATTATGGACCGCTGTGGAGCAATAGACTTCAGAGACCTGCTCAGTCACAGATAAACCAACGTCAATCAGCAGGTGACCTTTATAAAGATGGTGCTTTACTGCCGAAGAACTGGACAGCTTAGGAATAGCCCTTAAATGGTCAAGTCATATAATCTATAGGCTCAAAGCCTGAGGAAGAGGAGGAGGTTTACATTCCAAGCCAAAAAGCTGTGAAAAAAGACAGTATCCACTGACCAAGCGAGGGGGTAGTGTAGAGAGAGCCAGGCATTGAATCTAAAGAGCAAAACCTAAAAACATATGTACTCATCAATTACTCACAACCTCTGGGAGAGTACTTGTGCAATTTTCAGTAAGGACAAATAGAACAGGGCCAAACTCTTCCTTCCAAGAGCCAGGCCCTTATGAAACGGATGCCAGCCGTGTGAGAGAGAAGGACATAATTCTACATGTCACTGACCATCAACAAGTACAACAAATAGTTGAACAAATTTCCTAAATTATAGTCTTTACAGTAGTGGGAATAGAAGTCCTGTTGGAGCTATCAGCAGGGGATCATGTTGGAGAGACCACAACTGCAATCCTGGCTTAAAGCGGCCCGACAGCTTCACCATTCTGCGTAAGTCTCTGTTCCACATAGTGTAAGCGATGTACCCCTCAGTGCAGATGTGGTCCAATCCAAACATTCCTTAAGGAGCTGTCTGCCAAGGTTAAGACTCTCTCCCTACCATCATTGCCCTTCCTAAGGTCTCGACAGAAGGCTTAGCTATTGTTACCCCTGTCCTGGGTTCAATGGGTTCTCTGATCACTATTACAGGGTACGGTTGAGTCCCATCAAAGCCAGACCTCTATATTGTAGATCACGCAATGGCTAACCGCAATAACAACCTTTCCTCTTTGTCCTCAATCAAGAGCACCACGTAAACCAAAGCCCAATCTGCTCTCCATTTCCTATGACCAAGAGGAGATGAAAGATCAGGTGCATGTGGCATTCATGCTGCCTCTTGGCCAGACGTAAAAACGTCCAGCTTTTGGCAAGCACACCTCTTCTTTCATCCCTTCTTCCCACCACCCACACTCCCCCACCGGACCCCCCGTCTCTTTTTAATCCATTCCTTTCAGGGTGCAACGGAAAGCTTATGGGCCCAAAATCTATTCATGCAAGCCATATGAATACAGCTTCTTTTCTGAGTCAGTGAGTTCACGGTGTTTGTCACCCTGTGGTGTTGAACAAGTCAGAATGGGGTAGGCCTAAAACAGAGGTGGGTATATTTCGCAAGCTTGCTTGCATTACCTACAGCTATTATAAAAGACAGGCACTTTCTGAGCAGATTGTTAAAAACAGTTTGTAAGACGGTGGTGGGTACCATACAACGTTAACTTTACGGCTCAAAGCGTACCTGCCAGCAAAGAGGCGGGATCTGAACTAGAGTGCATCCAGAGTGGGTCTGCAGAAAAGAGTAAACAACTGGCCTATTAAAGTGTAACTGCTTTCAGCCCGCAGCCAAGTGCTACTTCAGAATATAAACCTGAGAAAACAAGCTCAGACCCACAAACACACTCACAACATGCACATAAACAATGAAGGATCAGGGCAAGCCTGGCACGCCTGTAGCTCCTCTGTCTGCCAGGCAATTTTATTTTATTTTTTTTAACTATGACTACCCACAGTAAAATATTGTGCAAAAATGATGCTCCTTAGGTCCAAGTTTTAATGTTTGCCATCTTACTCCTTTTCTATTTATGTGGGAACAATTTGATTGGACCACCGGGGATACACATCCAACTGGTTGACTAATCACTAGGCCTGCATGGAATCAAATGGAATTCTGTGCAAAGTTCTATGGCATTGAAACAAAATTTGACTCCTCATTTGATCCTTACATGTTTGTTTATTTTTGGTAATCTGATCATGCATTTAGCTAGCAATATAAACCCCTCAACACTTTTTACCACATCCATTACAGAATGACACAGATTTTCAGTTCAAAAGCAATGCAAACATTTGATTCTCTCTGACTTCACTTTCTTATAAAACTAATGCAGGGCATAAAGGATTAGTTCACTTTAAAATTAAAATAAAAATTACCCCAAGCTTTACTCACTCTCAAGTCAACCTAGGTGTATATGACTTTCTTCTTTCTGATGAACACAATCGGAATTAATTAATATGAATAAATATCCTGACGCATCAAAGCTTTATAATGGCAGTGTACGGGGCTAACGAGTTTGAAGCTCAAGAAAGTGCATCCATCCATTATAAATGTACTCCGTACAGCCCCAAGGCCTTCTAAAGCAAAGGATGCGTTTGTGTAAGAAAAATATCCATATTTAACAAGTTATAAATTAAAATATCTAGCTTCCGCCAGACCACCTTCCGTATTCAACTTACAAAAAAAGCGTAACTGATATACTCTTTTTTCGTAATTAAATATGGAAGGCATAGGACATAGTGTAAGCATTTTGGGGGGCTTTCACACTAGCAGTTTAGTTTGAAACGGTAGTCATGCGCACCCGGGTGCGCACTGGGATGAAAGCTGTCATGCGCACCCGGGTGCGCACTGGGGTACCGAACCGAGACTACCTGAAGGAGGTGGTCTGAGTTAAACTCGAACTGTGCTGCAGTTCGCATGAACATGAAAGACTCAGGTGCGCACTTGTTCAGGAAGTAAAGTAACCTGCGCATGCGTTTTAGCGGGGGGCACTGGGAACAATCATGCCCAGGCTCGGACCGCGGCAAACGATCCAAGTGTGAAAGCCACCTTGAACTGTGAGAATTTTACACATTCGTAAGTTGAATATGGAAGGCGGTCTGGCAGAAGCTAGATATTTTACTTCATAACTTGCAAAAACTCTCACACTCTTTCTCACAGTTACTGTTGAGCCCTATATTGCATAATGGCCATGCAGAAAAGAAAGCTTGAACCTCCAAGCATGGGATATGACACTCATTTACCCAAAAGTCACTTTTTGTCAAGTTGGTGCAAAAATATCTTCCCCTTCCTTTCCCCATCTCCCTCCCCCACTTCTCTTCTCCTCACCCAATCTTTCTTTCTGCACATCTGTAGCGCCACACACCAGCATCCTGTTTTTATGCAACTCTCAGCAAAACAGGCTTTGGCCCCTAAGGCAGCAAGTGCAAGGATCATCTTTTGCCCAGAATATAAGAGGTGTCACATGCTGCCACACCTACGAACAATTTAACAGAAAAGCAAAAATTGTTGGCAAGTAGTTCTAGGGTTATTGCGGTTTTGAAGTACATACACAGATACATAGCACAGCATTTTCTCAATGTGGTGCTCTTTAGCCTGCAGCGATGTAACTTAGCCATCCTTCGCATGACTAATAGCTCCTGTCAACCTGGGAAAATTAATATCAGAGCGCGCTTGGGCTATACGCACCAGCGGAACGGCCCACTTGGAGACTCTGTGCCAGTTCTCTGGGTGTATGTGTGGCATATGTGTGTGTATGTATGAGATCAAAGGACAGAAAGCATGGCACACTCCCACTATATACAATGTGCTTCTAATCTAACGCTGCCCCTTAAACCTCTGTAGCTTAATTAAACCGGATTTACTCCAGATTACTGCAATATTGGCTCACTTAGACAACACATAAAGAGGGGCTGTGATCCATGAAAATCAACTAGCCCTCTTCATCCGCCTAACTACTCATCCTTTTTCCTCTACTCCCTTACCCAGCCCGATCCATCCTTTCCCTTCCTCTCTCAGTTGTTCCTTTATGAAGTCACAATAAAGCATGAGCAAGAGAGAGAGGAAACAGGCAGGTGTGGGCTGATTTAAGCTTTAAAAATCTGCAGTAGGTGCTTCCATCTGCTTTCAATGCAGTAAGTCTTTCTCGTGCACATCTTCTTTCAAGGTGAGCAGGGGTGTAAGCCAAACACACATGATCACTTCAGTGTGCAGCAAAGTGCGAAATTCAACTGAACTAATCCTTCTGAAAAGACCAGCATAGTGTGTTGTGTTTTAGATGCTGGTGTACTAAAATGACTAAAACTGAAATAAAATAAAATAAAATAAAATTAATAGGCTTTATGCCAAACGTCACATGAACAAACAGGAAAACCGGTCTCATTGCATCCGCTTGTTGGAGAAAGTGTTAACAGCAGTATGAACTAACGGCGATATCTATGGACTTTTAAGGTAATCAGCTAACCTAGCAATTTCTTTTAATTTTTTGCCGTTTTATTAGATTTAAAAATCTAAATGTAAGTGAGAAGAAAAACAAAACAAAAAAAACATTTAGATATCAATCTGCATATGCGATGGACATCGGATATGCTCATCTTTGCTCACTTTTTGAAGGCTCATTATTAATGTTTTAATGTTTTACTCATTATCTTGAGTAATACAATCACATACAAAAGACCTGAACCGGAAGCGATGCGACCTGTTTTACAGAATACAGAAGTTTGCTGCACATAAACCCCATAGAAATATATATATAAATATATACGTATAAACGAATAAAAATGACAACAAAATCACTAAAACTTAAACTAAAATATTAATTGAAAATATAAAAATGCTAGTTTTTATCAAAAGATATACTAAAATGAAAATTGAAAATATAAAAATGCTAGTTTAAAACATTAATAAATATATAGTGAATGCTAAAACAGCACTTTTCCAAACGTGTATGATTTTCTTTCTTTTATGGAACAGAAACAAATATTTTGTAAATAAATAAATAAATAAAATGTTTGTTTGGTTTTTGTCCATGCAATGAAAGTCAGTGGGGTCTAGTGTTGTTTTGGACCCCACTGCCTTTCAATGTATGGTAAGTCAGGTTTGGAATGACATGAGAGTGAGAAAATGATGTCAAAATGTAAATTTTTAACTCAGAGGTACCCATATTATACAATGCGCAGAACTTGTACAACTTCTATACAACTTCTACAGAACTTTCCAGAAAATATACACACCACCATGGTCTAAGAGCTTAACAGAATATGATTTTGAAGCACTTAAAAAAAAAGTGCTTCAGAATTATGCAGTTCTGATGAAAATAATACCACAGACACAAACGAACATACCTCTCAGACAGCTTCAAGTGGAAGTGTGTGTTGAGGTACACAACCTAATCGATACCGGGATGACAGCAGTGGAGGGAAAGAGATAACGAGCTTGCGATTGACTTGAGTCACCATCTGCAATGGTGAGTGTGCTATCACATGACCTCATGAGACACAACGGACCCCTGTGCCACTGTCATAACCGCAGTAATGGACTGTTCAGTGAAGGATAACCTGCCTTCCTCACTGGATCATTATGAGAGAATATTTGTTTGCACATTTTTTTGGGGATATTCAAGGTCCATTAAACATCAACCATTGCGTTAATGGCTGACCTAAAGCATGCATGGAACATTTGGAGGAGAACAGTTCACTCTCTCTCTCTCTCTCTCTCTCTATATATATATATACTCAGTAAAGTTTAGGAGCATTATGCTATTAAGGAGATTACACCATAATTATGAGATTAGGAGGCTCTGCTATTCGTCAAGGAGGCACAGAGAGGAGTTTTGGTGGTGAGAGAGAGGGAAAGAGTCAAACTATGTGGTAAAAGCCAGACCCCTCCATGTCTGGTCACCCTGGTCTTGACCTGAACAGTTGTGTTGTCAATAAGGCTACACTTCTGTTTTAAACACTGTTGATGAGGAGCTTAACACCTTTGCAAAATAATATTAACACCCGTTGAATGATGGGAAATACTTAACCTCTGGTCTGCATGGGCAAGTTGGTGAGGTGGGATACAAGCATCAATTTTCAGAAAAATAATTAAGGATTGAACTGACTACAAACGTAAATATAAAGCAGTGGTTTATTAAAGGTGAAGTAATTTCAGTGCCACTCGTATTACAAAAAGGAAATGCAAAAATAAACACTAAAAACATTTGTGCTGAGCTATAGAAAAATAGGCAACTGAATCTGAGCCATCTCTGAAAATCACTTATCTGATCTAATTTGTTACTGCTGGCACAATTTTTTTTTACTGGCTGTTGGCTGGTGTAACAGGACACACATAAACGCACATACACAGTGAGTTCAGAGTCTGTGTACTTCACAGTTCATTTGTTGCGATCATCTGGGGAAAACACAGATTTAATCATTTAACCTAATGCAGCACTGGAGTAAACCTCTATATAAGGCATTGAAACTTTAAAACTTTATCACAACAAAATTATCACCTCAAATTGCTTCAATGTTCCCAAGTACTTTCTAAAATGTAAGCAACTCGCTTGGCAGTTCTGCATCAGTACAACATTAATTTATGCCACTTCAATATTTGTACTTTCGTACCACATTTGGGGTGGGTACGATTTTTTAGTGTTTTTGAAAGAAGTGTCTCTTATGTTCACAAAAGCTGCATTTAAAAATATCTAAAATACAGTAAAAACAGTAAATACTATTACAATTATTAACTATTTTTTTCTATTTTAATATATTTCAAAATGTAGATTATTCCTGTGATGGAAAAGCTGAATTACTCCAGTCTACAGTGTCACATGACCCTTCAGATTTGTTGCTTGAGAAACATTTCTTACTATTACTCAATGTTGAAAATGGGTGTGCTGCTTAATATATCACTACTATTACATACAGAAATCCTTTGTAACAATGTAAAAGCCTATGTAGTGCCACTTGTGTCACATCATTGATGAATAAAAGCATTTTTTTAAAAGTATTCTTAAAAAAAGAATATCTCAGTCTTTAATACACTAGTTTATTAAAGACTGAGACAGACTGCAAGGGGGTTTCTAGGATCTTGTAATGCTTGAAGATGCATGTGGCATCTTTGATAAGAAAAGTCGTTAAACAGTAGCCAGCAAAAGTTTCCTGAGGTGTCCAATAACCTCTAAACATTCACGCATGTCAGTGCACAAACACTCCACTGAAACACTTTGGACTTTTGCCCATGGGGCAGGAAATCCAATGATTCAGTAGCGGGTCACAATGTAATCACACAGTCTGACTCACAGAAGGGACTAACTGAACTCTTTCTGTTGACCTCTCCTCTAGGCTGGTCGAATAGTCGTCCACTAAATGAATATTTGATTATTAAGGTAAATTCAGTCCCCCCAACCCCCTCCCCCCAAAAATATAAAAAAAAACGATCAATAAAAAAAAAACAAGACCGATCCGTGACCCTACACTAGCATAATTAATCAGGGTTTCCTTAGAACAACTTGTCAAGTAGTTCAGACAACCTGACGACTAGTCAATTATGAAAATATGTAGCTTGCGCATCCCTCCTCTCCTTGCCTGGTGTGTATTAATGGCATGCTGGGATGTCCGCTCTGTCCCAGTCCCTGCTGATTGCTAATGAGCCCCATGCTTTGGTTTCACAGATGTTCCTCCTCTGGGTCGAGCCAAGATAAAATGTGTTTGTGTGTGTACGTGTACGTGTGTGTGTGTGTGTGACCTCTGTGTGCGGCAATGGGCTCGTGGCGTGTAATCGGAGCCAGTTATACAGACAGTGCCAGGTGTGTGCACTGCCTCTATTCCTCTATCAGCACATCGTCAGTAAGAGAGAGAGACAGAGAGAGAGAGAGAGAGAGAGAGCACAAACTGTGAGAATGAGTAAAGGAGAGCAGAGGTCTGGAATGAAGTGAATACTCCAGGAAAATGAGAGAAAGTAAAAGAATGAGAGACCACATGAAAGAAAGTGAGAGGGGTGGGAAGACTGTCAAAGTTTATGTAACAAATGACAAATGCAGCTGATTAGAGCAATGAAGGAAAGGGAGTGAAAGAACAGAAATATTAAACTAGAAGACTGGATTTGGGGAAAAAGGAAGTCAAAGGTAGTAGACTAATATCAGATAAGGACCACTTGAGTGCGCATTCATGGGTTTGATTAGCCATTCTTAAGGGGGTCGCACACCGGACACGAAGCTCAGCGCCGCGCCGCGCCACGTCTTTAAAATTCAAACGCATTGTTTCCTATGAGTGTACGCACACCGGCGGCGACATTCGGTGCCTGTCCGCGGCGCCCAGCTACGACTCAGAAAACAATAGAAAACAATGCGTTCCAATTTTAAAGACATATCGCGGCGCTGCGCGGCGCTGCGCGGCGCTGAGCTTCGAGTCCGGTGTGCGACCCCCTTTAGTGTGTCCCCAGAAGTTATCTAATCTGACAAAACAATGTTTTTAAAGTTAGAATGATGTATAAAAAAATGTATAAATAAATAAAAAACTTAAATTAATGGTAGTGATTCTCAACCTTTTTGACACCAAGGCTACCCATTGTCCACAACAATATTCAGAGACTCCATGACTTTTCCAGTTGTTTGTTATTTACATTATAAGGAGTTTAAAAAATACTCACAATTTACTCATAATTCCATTGGAATTTTATAACTTTGGCCACTTCCTATATCCAGGTTTTTCAATACAGTGGGAATCCCGTTTTTTCAAAGAAAAAAAAAGTTAATGTTGTTGAAGGGGTGAATTAAAATAAGAAATATCTCATTTTTTTTGTTGTTTTACTTATTGTAATGCTTGTTTTGTCTTATTTTAAAGGCCCACTGAAGTGTCTTGGAACGCGCAGCATTATTTAATGTGTTGACGTAATTTCAACTGAAACAGGAAGACAGGGCGATATATCAAAAAGCCACGCCCCTTTTTTAAATAGCCAATAGCGTTTCATTTATGTTACAGCTCGCCAGAGCCGTTAGACTCAGTAAAACCTCTGTTTCCTTCTAATCTCTAACCGTGTATCCTCATAATGTCCTTTATATCGCTTATATACAGCATTCTGTGCAGAATTCAAATGGGTCCGATACCTTTTGTGGTCTGTGCCGACTCTGTGCTCTCGTGCCTCTGGACCGGAGCAGAGTGCTCGCGTTGCGGCGGTTCATGTGACACTAACGCGAAATTGGACTTCCTTCGCGTCAAAGGAAAGAATATTTACACTTTCTGAATCGTTCCCTATTCTCTATATAGTGCACTATGTGCCATTCACCATGTAGAAACTAGTAAATGTGTGAACAAATGAGGCTTTAGAGTCTGTAAGAGTGTAGGAGGAGGCGGGACTTCAGATTCTAGAGAGCATTTGATTGGACCGAAGATTTGACGAGAAACTGAAGTGTGATGTAATGTCATGAAAATCTGTGATCCATTTTAGCGGAAGTGAGAGACTGTAAGATTTGAATGCTTATATCTCCTAAATGCAAATTTTGTCATTGTTTTCAAACACACCAGCTTATTCATAACCTTAAGGTTAACATATTCATACTGAAAGCTAAAAAACTTCAAATAATTTTACGTCATCTTGAGGTCCCCGAGTGGACCCCAGCCCCCCTGTTGAGAACCACTGGTCTACGGTAGGCTATGTTATTAGATAACTAGGTAAATGTGTGCAAATTTGCTCAGTTCTTTTTGTTCTTTTATGGCATTAAACAACACAGTGGCAGTGTAAAGTTTGTCTCCCTCTCTCTGATCATTTAATGATCATACCTTTGAACTTAGCACAATGCCTGGAGGTACTGTGTTTGTGGATATGGCCTAGTGTGTGTGAGTAGTTGTATGAAAGCATGTGGGTAACTTCCGTCCATGGGCTGCATTGTGCAAAGCGGTAAGAAACTCATCTTCAGCTCTGCAGTGCCGCATCAATAAACACCATTCAAGACTATCAGATGTGGCAGGGGGCTCAGCCACTTAATGATACTGGTGATAAAGTCCTCAGCTGAACCGAGGGAAGCAAAATGACATCTGCCAGATCGTTAAATGTTATTAGATGTAATTTTTTCTTTCGAATTGAGCTGTGTGCACAGAGTGTTCTTGGTCTCTGGACGGCTCACCCCTGTAAAAAACAAAACAAGAAAAAAACAAACAAACAGGATGCGTGGCAAGATCTGTCCTTTAGGTTGCGAGCTGTTTTTCTCACCAGTTTTTCTTCCTGTTTTAACTAAAGACTGATTCGGCTTCCAGGGACGTTAAAAATAAACTTGCATGGTTGTTTTGAAAACAAACTCCATAATGCAACCTCAAAACACTTACAGGAAAAGTTTCCAAAAAAAATAAAAAAATTAATTGGAATGGAATTAATTCCATGGAATTACAGAGGATATGAGTAAAGCTTTCATACGTAAAAAAAAAGTACAAGTAAGTAACTAAATAATTAACTAAATAAATAAATAAATAACACAAAAGTGATGCACAATAACAACATATTTTTGTTCAGTCTTCAATCAGCTTCAGAAGACCTGGAATACAGAGTCAAATAGACTACTTTCATGATACTTTTATGGCGCAGTTGCATCTTTTTTTGAAGTTTTAAAGCTTGAAAACAAGAAAGGGGTGTGTAAATGAATTTTTCATTTTTTGGGTAGATGTTGTATTGGTTGTGCAAGTCAATATAGAAGCATTTTTGTCAAACAGAATCCACTTTACTCAACAACTCAGTAACTTGTGCAGTGCACTCTCTTTTACCTGCGCACTTGTACAACTTCTTAAAGGGCTAATGCAATAAACAGAGCATAACAGTAGACCAGCTCTGGTTTATGGAAGTCAGACTTTTTTTATTAAACAGTAAAGGCCTCAAGAAATAAACTGAACAGCGTGCTGAGATTATGCCTGATTTGATCTAAATAAACATCATCAGCACTCAGCCCTTGAGTAGGCACACTGGGGGAAAAAATATGAGTGAATTATTAGATTATTTAGATTTTTACAAGTCACAACTCTTCAGAGAGCTGTTGGATAGTACGTTTCCATTCGAGTTGAGCTGTCTAATGGCTCTGAGCCTCCACCTCTGTTTGTCTAAGGGGGAGCATCATCACTTGTCTTCAGTGTCCTGCACTCTTCCAGATAAGGAGTGCAGCACGCCAGACCACCCATTGCTATGACATGCACAGACAGAAGAAACCCCCACCACCCGCCGACCTCAAGCCTCCGACAGCATCTCTGTTGCTGGGAAACGCTGGCACTGTCCCCTTGCACTCTCAACATTCCCCTGCCTTCCTCATCTAACACACTGTGAGCGACCAGTGGCCTGTTTACATTCCCGGACTTCTTAATATCACACATACAAATCTTGAATGGGACAAGTAGAGAGCTCTGGGGAACCTCGCTATTAGACCACACTGCTGAACTCAATAAGAATGAAGAGGGTTATATACATGAGTGTGTATCTGTGCCTATACGTAATGGAATGTCCCGAAATGACGAGAGCCTCAGCTAATGATAACGTGGATATATAATCCACATTTCACATCGCTGTAAAAATGAGTGAAATTAAAGAGTTTGTCTATATAAAGTTGTTGTGGACTCATATTGACTTATATTGTTTGGACAAAAACAGGTGGAACATTCTTCAAAATATCTTCCTTTGTGTTCCACAGAAGACAGAAAGCATTGGCACAGTTTCTGCCGGTCAGTGCGAATCATATAAATTAAGTTACAAAAAAAAACTATATTATCTAACACATAACATATAACCCTTAGGCTTCAAGATGAATTAAGTTGTATGCACTTAAATGAAATACCTTTAAATGAAAAGGAGCACAGCTCACTCACACTTAGTAATCAGGGACAATTCCCGACTTTAAATAAATAACCATTACTTAGGATGTTTGCATTGTAAGGACGTACAGGGAGTTCAGATATAAAAATGCTGACTCGTTAGATAATGTTTGCGCATTAAAATAAAATGCNAAAAAAAAAAAAAAAAAAAAACAGAAAGCAAAAGCTTCTCTATCAGGTTATGTTGTAACGCTAAATATGGTATAAATGTTTGTGTATTACTGCTCTCTGGGACCCGATGTGCAATCCACTAAGAAAGCAAGCTTATTTTTAGAAAGAAAAATTATACAAAAAATTACATATTTTGAATTATATGTTATAGGCTACTAAAATGTTACACAGCAACGGAGAGATCTGAGTTTAAGAGAGGCTGCTTTTCATTGGACAACAAAACTGAGAGGTCACATCACATCCTGTTGTATCACATCAGTAAGGAGAATCTGGGGGATTTCACATAACTTTAATACAAAGGACTCATAAAGCGCAGGGAAACACATTAAATAAATATGTAAGATGGCAAATGAAATGGAAGATTTGCGCAAGGCGGAAAACCTGTGTCCTTCTGAGAATGGGGTTTTGCTGTCATATTTCTAAACTGGATGCTAGAACAACATATCAGATAAACCTCATGCTGTATGGAATGGAAGACTATCTCCCCCACCCCATCTGCATTCAAAGCCAAGCACTTAAAGGAGGACTTTTGGGACAATAAATAATGCAATAAATATGAGTAATACAATATAACAGATGGATTAATCTCAACAAAACATTTCTGGATCATTATTTTGGATTTATATCAACAACTGTTTTTATTCGATGTTCTGAACACAATAAAAATATGTTCACTCTGAAAAAGAATTCAGTCTTTATGTCCCAAACAACACCCTGTGGAGTCATTCCTATTTCAAGTCAGTTAAGTCAAGTGTGCTTAAACTCAGAACAAAGGAAGGTGAATTAGCAAAATGTTCTGATTACTGTACTGCACTGTAAAAAAAAAAAGAAGATTCCTCAAAGGACTTTAAACTTTCTACATTAAACTTTCATGTTTAATTCAGTGTGTTGTTTGACATTTCTTTGTAATTATTTGTGAAATTTAAAAGCACTTTCTGTCTACCCTCTTGTTTCCTTCATTTTGTTCATATTTTCTCACGTATTCTCTCTCATCAAGCCTGCCACAGACACACATTCTCAAACACACCTCCTCACTACCCTTATTCTCAGGTGTATAAAGTGTACAGCATAAGCTATAATTAGTTCACCAACCAGACCAACCACATATTTCCTCTGTTTACCACAGAAACTGTGCTGAGAACTCTGTGCAGAAAGTGACTGGAATGATCCTTGCACAACCGTCATTTTTTTACAGTCTCTAACACTGTCATGAGATGAGGCCCTTGCATACTGTAAACAACGCAGACTCCCTTGGATGACTGCTCTTAAGGCGTCCAAAAGACCTTCTACAGCATGCTCGCCATCTGTCTACACATTAACTGTTAAGTTGTTCCATGGGTTTACATTAAACTGTGCTCTGTGTAGCTCCTGTTTGTTTTGAAACTTGATAAATAGCACCAGCAGATCACAACACCACCAGCTGCGCGGTAGACTGATGTCCTCGAATGCAAAGTTTGTCATGAGTTTGCTGTCTCGACACACGATTCAAATCAAACTGCATAGAGACTGTATCAACACTAAACAAGGTGAATGTGCTGCCCTCTGTGGGAACGACTACAAACATGTCCAAACAGGCATGTGGGTATAAACAAATACACCTCTACTGAATGCACTCTGACATGCCACTGCATTATGATCTTAGACAACTTCACTAGCTCCACCAAAACTAGACTGTCAGGAGAAAGTAAGTACTGCCTCAGGCTCTTCAGCCCTTTCAAAGAGAGCTGAAAGACCTGAGTGGACAAGCCCACATTAAGACTAATTGTTCCCTTGTGATGTGTCAGGAAGGGACAGGTGGGACATTTCTTTATTTGAGGAGGTATTAAAAAGTCAGTCGCATTATATAACATGACATTTTTTATTAATATTTTAACATAGTGCTTGCTCAGTTGAGTTTTATGACTAGTATTAACATTCCCGCTGCATTTTTAACAGCAAACTAAAGTGAAGAGACAAGGCTGGTGATTTTTTCTCACTAAAGGGCATGACACTTGAATGTGTCATGGAGCACGGAGTTAATAATAAAACACACTTCCCCTCTTTCTTGGCCCCACTGCCCTGCAGCAACCCCGAACATGCTCATGACCACTGCACCAGAAACCCAGCGCAGTCAACCACGACCCTGCTTTGAAGTTAGCACGCACTTCCTGCAGGTTACAAGAAAATGCAGCCTTTTAGGATCTGAAAAGAGAGGAGGTAAAACTAAGGTCGTCACAAATGAGACAACGGTCAAGATGAGCTTACTAAACAGGAAAGTCCTTCTTTTACCTACAGTTTACTTTTTCCAGTTGTGACAGGCGGGTCTAGCAAAAGCTCAAATGAATCTACTTGGCGGGGATTTTTGAAAGATTCTTCATAGTGCCCCGCCTTCCTTCTGTCTCTGCTTCGGTTTTCAGCCAGATGTATGAAAATTGCTTTCAGAAATCTTGGCATGCTTTTGTTTTGAATGAGTTCATGGCAATCCATACATGTCTATCATTCGCTAGCAATTTGAACTGTGCCTTTTTAATACAGTGAAGCCTGAGAAAAGAGCAGAAGAGGGAAAACACCAGCCATATATCTGTAACGGAGCACCACACGTGGGGGATTGGGAGTTAGTGTACTGCCCTGCTCTGTTTCACACAAGAGTTTCTCAGGTGGCCGAGTAACCCCCGCAAAACACCCCCTAAAACTGCCCCCATGCTTCATTTCACAGATAGAGATCTTAATAGCCTCTGCAAAACTACAACAGCTCGTTCGTAAACTGGAAGTATCAGCCACATGAGAGACATGGTTTGTAATGATAAACCAGCCATGCTCAAACAGTGCACATGATTCAGCAAAGTGCAAGTTTTCCTTCATATATTAAAGGGATAGTTCAGCAAAAATGAAATATACTGTTACCACTTCTTCACCTTCACCTATACCCTTTAATAAATAAAATAAACTAACCATATAATTAATTCAATGAAAAACTTTTTTATGTAAAGCTTCCAAATTCATACAATGTACTATTGCATAATTGTCAGCATATAGAATACAAACGTCCAGACATGACAGATATATGGCACCTGCTAAAATTATGCAATGGTCCTCCAGGTATCTGGCTGATCTATTTCCACATATGCATTGAATTATAATTCCAAATCAATCAAACAAGATCCATGACCAGCATTCTTCTAAAGCAACATGAGAGCCACCTGTAGGGCAAACCAGTACCTGGTCTAAAGACCAACCCAAACATGGCACACATGGATGAATTCCTGGATCATCTGTCTCACTGACCTTGCATATCTTGCTCTCCTCTGCCTGTCTGCTGCTACGTGCCAAAGTTGCAGATGGAGCTGGGACCAAGGTTGACCTCCTATCGTGGATCTCCGTCTTGAATGAGAGCTGACAGGACAGCATAGAAGATTCTGTGACCCTGAGCTCCGAGCTCCTGGGTGCCAGTCCATGTGCCATGCTGCTCCTCCCAGGGTTCGGGATGGGCAGTGCAGTGTGGATGGGTTTGGACCCCACAGCCGGCTGCCTGAGTTTCGATGCAACGCCAACTACCGGCATAGTCCCTCAGAGTGCAAGACGAACAGAGAAATAAGGAGGGGGAAAAAAGTGGAGGAGTTGTCTCTCGTGGCTTTCTCACACAAGGGAGAGAGAGAGAGACAAGAGCCCTGTGTCTGCTCTTGATGCCTGGCAGGGGCTATAAGAGGTGGGAGGGGGTATCTTAAAGAGTGCTGCTAGAGGGTGAGAGCGTGGACACGCTCATTCTGTTGCCGACAGCGTGTGCTGCTCTCAGTAACTGAGAAGCCTCCTCCACTACACATTCTCCCCTCCTCCTTTCTCTCTTCCACTCCTCCTCTTTCCTCACTGACAGAGCGCCACTACAAAACCAAACAGCTCTCGGGGGCGTGAACTTCCCTGGAAGGTAACCACCACTCTGCTCTCCTCACTGCCTGATTATCCAGATCTGACTGAGTGCGTATCTCTCTCACATACACACACACGCACCCACCGACTGATCTAACTCTCTGGTTCTTCCTCTGTCATTTGAAGAACATTCCACAGCAGCGCGTCACACTCCGACTGCAACTGTCAAAACAGTCTCTCCGTAACCCAGCTCAGAACAGTGGACATAGACACCTCACACTGGCTGCAGCTGGAACAACTAAATGCTGTGATGAAAGAACGAGTGTAAAAAGAACACTCGAAAGACAGTGGAAACATTTGGGGTTGTTTGGAGTAAAAGTAAGTCTGTATATATGTGACAGCCAACACAAACAGATGTTAAAGAAGGTCTACTCTCTTTAATCCCGGAAACTATCCACACTAAAGTTGTTTGTGTAGTTCACTGGATTTAGCTGCCAAACTCCAATTCGCTGTCTCACTCTTACATTTTTTTTTGTGCTGTCACCTTTACTTTCACTCTCATCTCATCTATTATCCCCATCCAGTTTATAGAAATAGTTGGTAAAGATTCAGAAGTACAGGAAGGCTTGGAGACAGAGGACTGACAACAGACATTTTGCGTAGCATTTAGTAATGGGTGGAGAGAAGATCATGACATCAATGCTGACAGCACTGACAATGACCTTCCTGCTAATTCATGTCAAACAAATAATCAGGGAATTTTCTTGTGTTTAGCCCAGGAGATACGATTCATTTCCCACTAACAGGACAACGAATCATTGCCCATGATCACTAAACAGTCTGCCGTTTTGTAACTGGCAAAGTGCCTATATACATGAATTTTCAACTGTGGTGTGAAACTGTGCAGCCCTTGATGTATTAAAGACTTTATTAAGTGGGCAAAATATGACATGTACCATGGTTTTTAACAGCCGTTAGCCTGGTGTGAGACTTAAAAGAGAGTGAAAGTTTTATATGGAAAGAGCCCATCTGGTTCAGTTTAAAAGCAGGGATGTGTGGAGGAACAGCAAGGATTTCCACCACATCGGAACACTTTAACACAGCAACGTCCAGTTCCTAAGCCTACCCTGAGCACCTACAGTTTATTTAATACCTCATGGGATTGACTCAATGCTCACACAACTAAGCCTATATTCTTGTCTGTTTGGTATATTTAGCATCAAGTGCATTTAATGGGATGGTGAACATCTTTTTTTCCATGTTCCTCCTTCATTAACAGCATACTTTACTACACAACCCACCAATACTGCAAAGCAATGAATGATAACTATATCTTCAATGTGAGAAAATTATATACAATTATATATTGAAAGAAACTGCTTTGATTTCCTCTTCAGGATTCCAGGTGCTCAGTGGATCACATGTAACTGAACGCTCCAGGCAGAAGGTCAGATAAAAAAAAACATTTTCAAAATGTGTTCCTACTTGAGCAGCGAAGCCCCAGTTTAATTTTCACGTCTCCCTCACAGAGTTTATCAAGCTGCTCTGGAGAAGCACTGCTTAATGACGGGCTTCCAGTTACCTGTTTTCCGAATGCACTGCGGTAAATCGGAGCTGAAAGTTTGCTGCTAACTGCCTTAGAAAAGCCAAAGTCAACAAGAGCAGAGCAACCTCCAGGTTCAGTTCCATTGGTGCTCGGTAGGTCATGGCTAGTGTGCTGTTTACATTTGACCACTTTTCTCCACATCAGGGCCAATACTCTTGGAGAGCTGGTTAAGCGGGGACAAAGATCATAAAAAATGATGAGGATGTTGATGGGAATGACAGCAATATCATTGTTGATGCCGCAGGGTGATGATGGTAATGATAGAGTTCACTCCCTCAGGCTTGTCAAGTGAGGCACAGTTGACAACTGTGGCCTGTACCTCAGAAGGACCATAATTCTAACAACAAACAATGTGTCTTATAAGATCGGGCAATACTCCTTGGAAGAGGCAAAGAGCCCTGATAAGAGCTAAATTTACATGCTCAAACTCTATTTCTGAATGTGGGCTCAGCAGAGTTGCTCCATTCTAGGTGGCCTCCAAAGCCACAGTAGAGTATCTTGTGGCAGGGAAAAAGGGCATTCCAACAGAACTGGGGAAAATGGTGGGCTGAGGGAGAAACCTCAAGACATTTGGATTGGGGGAGAATTATGGAAGACCCAAAAGCCACAGCTCAAGAGAGGAAATAGGAACTCAGCATCCCAAGACTCAAACCTCCTGGCCAAACATCATAGCATGTGATTAAGTCAACTTGCTGCTTTCCACGAAAGAGCCTGGAAGGAAATCTGCTGCTGTGTTTGCTGAGATACTCTCTTTTCTCTCTGACTGATAAAAGCAAGGGTTCAGCATTATACGATGAACCAAAGTGTGCACTGGGAAATCTCCAGCTGACTAGGTCCTGGTCACCACGTTCATCCATGAAACAGAATTTAGTGAGAGGCCTGAGGTGTTTCTCCAACAACAAATCCCATCGGTTACTATAAAAGGAATATCAGGCAGAACCAAAGCAGTGGTTCCTGATTATACGAAACATTCCTGCGTGGAACCTGACGTCAAGCATGGAGGGAGAGACGGGTAGAAAGAGAGACTGAAAAAGAGAACGAGAGATGGGTTGACCCTCTTGCATCCCCTCTGGACCCTCCCCTGTCAATACAAATCCCTTGAGAGACTGATAGTCACGCACCTGGTCCCCACCACAAGCACATGCTTATCTCTGCTCTGCATATAGGATGGCATGGAAAAGAAAACATGCATACAGGGTGCTGGAGTCATGGATTCCTACTCCCCAGTCAACCTTTGACGCCCTCCATGGGCTCTCACTCTCTGCCTGATGGGCTACAGGCTCGAGAGATAAGCTTTATTCACTATGATGGTATTCATTTTTCATCATTAGCATCAGAAGAGTGCTTTTCAAGGTTCTCCTACCATGCTAATCCTTGCAAAGCCTTCTAGTCTGGAGTGAATCACAGAGTATCAGGACATGACGCGGTTAGAGGTGATGGAAGAACATCTATTCAATTTATTAGTCACCGTTTCTTCTTCATATTGAAGTCTTGAGCCCTTGAGGCCACCATGATAGAGATGAGTAGTGAAACAGATTGAAACAATTCAGTTTAGTGGGAGCAATTGTGCTCCATTTCGGATTCAAAGGGGTCGGAACAAATGGAATGTGAACTATCCTTTTTCAAACAGCCAAATTTATAAACACACATTTAACAAAAACGTCAAAGAAATTCCAGCTGCCCAGAGAACATGTTTGGAGCGGGTGGCTTGGCCACATCCCAAAAAGGACTGGGTGGAAATAACACTACATTGAATCAAAGCCGCATCCTAATCCCAGAAGGAAATCTTCTACTTCCACCCAAAAACAGTACTGCCACTTTCCTACATAGTGGTCAATTTAATCTACAACAATCAAACCTCAAAATTAACATAATTTAATTTGCAATTTTTATGAATTAACATACGACTATGTAAGGTGATATAAGGGAAAAAAGTCACGTCATTGAGACACATATATAAAGAGAATCCCAGCCATGGTGCCATATATAACAGTACTAATCATAAAGACATGCTCTCAAACTGCCATAAAAAAGGCTAATCTCTGGGCAATATTTTTAGATATTAACTATGGTCTTCCCCCATGACTTGCTCTCTCCATCTCTTTCATTATTTCTAGTGCAAGATTTGATATCTTTTGAAACATTTTACAGCTGGTTTTGATGAAACTCAAGCAGGGAATCAATGCTCACTTACCAACCAGAACAATAAGCAAGAGGCAGGGATGTACAGTAAGTACAAATGTGCCTATTGTGGCCTAAAAATAACATGAAAGGGAGGTCAGCCATCATTCCGAACCAGAGGAAGAGGCCACCACAACACTGGGCTCAGTCCCAAATAAAAGATCCCAGGAGAATAATACTAACATGGACAAACACAATAGTAGATCAGTGAACACTCAGCTGCCCAGGAGTCAGCAGTTATGTAGCCAAGGTTAGAATAACAAACACAGACAAACTGTTAAAGGTCCAGTCTACAGCAAAACTTAGATTTACACACACAGAGGAAAAAAGTGCATTATGAATTACAATGTTTAATCTTCATAATCATAACAAATATTCACAGCACAGCACAGCAGCTTCAACTTAGAATCTAGAAGTCAATGGAAAATGCTCATAAACTTCTTCTAAGGTCTAATCAAAGCTATAACTGTATATATAACTGAACTATACAATATACCAGACCAGGTTCCTGCATTGTTTATTTGAGGCTCAATATCAAACCCTAACAGATTACATCCACACGCACAGCTGGCTCATCAGCAAGTAGTCTTTTCACATCAACACTAACACACCAGCCTGCATTCCAAGGTGGCTTATCCTGGCACTAGTTGCCTTTAACAAACAGCATGGAGTCACGGCCATCCACTGCCTTACAGGGTAAAAGCATTCACCAAAGACAAGGATGAGTGGCTAACAAACAGCAGCTAAACCTAACCTCATATAGTAATAAAAAGTTGAGATCTTCCAGCACTGAGACATTGGGTATATTTTATATTTCTGTTTTAAAACGTAAAAAAAAAAACAAGCAAAAAACAAACAAAAAAACATAAATAATACACAAATGATCACATATCTAACAAAAAAAATAAAATATTAAAAAATTACAATAAATTAACAAAATAAAATTAAAATAATGAAATAATATAAAATATCATTAAATAAAAATAAAATAAATTAATTAAATAAG
>RJVU01079805.1:11913684-11926720 GCA_003731715.1 Anabarilius grahami | reverse complement strand
TCTCTTTAACATTTTGATGCCTCCAAGTTGTGTTTACAGCACATTCTCTCCCTATGTAAACATGTCTGTTGCATCTGTTCTTATTTTAAACATTCTTTTATACCAGAGCGGCCCTCCTCTCCCCCAGCTTCATTATAGTGTTTGCTGTGGATATCAGCATGTGCACCTTGTAAATAGCACTCAGTCCCACAGTTTCTCCATGCGATAAACATACAGTGCTGTCACCTGTGGCTGCATCTCCTGCTCATTACAGATCACTCATAACACTGGAGCTGTGCTCCTAGAGAGAGAGAGAGAGATTCTGATTAAAGACTCAGGAAACAAGCCTGCGCCCCTGTGGTACTCCACTATCAGTTCCTTGCGCAGGCCTCAGCTCAGCAGCTCCAGATGTGGAGACACTAGGTCATTACTGGAGGCCTCCCATGTGGTGTGTGCTAACTCTCTTCCAGCTCATTACTCAAAACACTCACTGCTCTACGCCGTGGTGTTTGGCTCGTCTGGAGGCTTCGTCTTGATGAGTTTGCGGTTTTTGAGCCCAGTCTGCACACTGACCGCTTCAGGTCTAAGACAGGCTGATCTAAGCCTCAGACGGCACACCCACAGACATTTATGAACCGTGTGATGTGCACCCTGTTGAAAAATTAAGCATATGTTTGATACTGGTGTGCTGTTGTTTCAGACAGGCTTCTTAACTAACTTAACCAACAAGCATAACCATAAAGAACATGCTGGTCGACCATCTGTAGCAGCTAAAGCTTGGCTTAATGTTCAAGAACATAGACTACCAGCTAACCATTATAAACCATGTGTGGCATCAAATCTTTAAAATATCCAAAGGTTTCTTTGAGACACTTATCTTTTCTTATCTTGAAATATACTTCATCATACTTGTTTCCTCTGCTTTGTGCTCAGGTTTATATCTAATTTCAGAACACCAGTCCCAGAAAAAAAGGAACCTGTGGTAATCAATATACTGTGTATCCCTACACTATAAAAAAAGCTGTGTTGTTTTTTCTACCCAAATGCTGGGTTGAGCCTGTTGGGCCATTTTGTTGGGTTATTTTACCCATGGTTAGGTAGTTTTTTGTGTAACCCAGCTGTTGGGTTAGACACTGGTCAATCTCTCTGTCAGTTGAAACGACCAACGCAACAATCCAGCTGCTGGGTTATGCAGAGCATGGGCTTTTTGCATCCTCATCAGGAGAGAGCAGAACTCAAAGCCAAGGAATTGGTGCTATTCTTCGGTAAAACAAAGATCTGTATACATTTTATTTCGTCTATAATGTCTTTACAGTGCTGTTAATCATTTTATTTAATGCAATGCGATGTCAGTCTGCATCGGATGCCTCACATGATGGAAACATCTTTCCTTGAATAAACTGATTTTTATTCATTATAATACTGAATATTATTAATTTGAATGTTGTTCAGAATGCTGTACTGTTTGTTTATGTGCAGGTTATATGGAGCCTGTCACGATATCTTTCGGCTATGAGAGACGTGGAGCAGTGGACCAATGTTTGCAGCTCCCCCACCAAACAGTGGCCCATCACCGGCTCAGATTTTGGCAACACACTGCTGCACTTATAACAGGACTCAGTGTGTGATTTTAATTTTCAATGTATTTTGGGTTCATTTTAAGCAAGCAATATAGTAATTTTTAATCAATAGCTGAGTTTAATTAAACAACCCAACATTTAACCCAACCAACTGGGTAAAAACAACCCAACGCTGGTTTTGTCCAATTTTGACCCAGTGCTTGGCTGCCAAACAACCCAAATTGGGTTGTTTTTAACCCAGTATTTTTTAGAATGTAACGTAAAATGAATATTACATTAAATTTGATTAATTTTTAAATAGTTCAATAATTTTATAATTATGTTTTATATTTTATAAATATATCTACTTTCAAAATACATTCAAATCCCCTATTTTTATGATTTTTTTTTCATTTATATAAAAAAAGTGTATGTTGTGATAGTCACATTATGTTTGAATGCCCATTTTTTGCTCCCTTCTGGCAACTATTTGCATTTGTTTTTAGTGTGTACTAGAGCTCTTTTAATCCTTTTCCACTTACAAAAAGTATAGATGTATAATAGTGACCATTTATTGGTTATAATTGTCTACAACATTAATATATTTATCGGCTTATCAGTATCACAACTTCAGTGCTTGTGCATCCTTAATTTACGTGTCAATCAATCAATCAATCAGTCAGCCATTTTCTGTCTAAAAAGGCAGTTTGAGGCCAGAATTAGCACCCCTCCAAAAGAGTGAAATAGTAGAAAGTGAGAAAGCGGTTGAATACAGAATTTTTCCCTTGTGAGTGTGACACAAACATATGACACAGTTTCCTGTTTGTCTTCAACGAGTTCAGGCAGCTGTTTACCTGCAGCGCAACAGGAACATCATACAATCATCACCCCAACAGCTGTGATACAAACAGTCTCAGGTTTGCAGTGTCAGACCATTTAGCCTACATACAACATGAGCATATAAATGACTGTGTAAATACTGGTGAGCTTTAGCACTATGGGATGGAAGCACTGATATTCATCAGCAGAGTAAATTATTCCTCTTCACTCTGCCCCTCATTAACTGATAGGTGTTGATAAATGGGGGTTAGAGGTTTTGGAGTCATCACTTTGGCCTATGTATGTGAGCATGCTAAAAGCTTAATGGGGTTTTGCCCACACAACTTGCACAGATCAGAGCTTTGCGTGTGCTTGAGTGAAGAGCATTGCTCTTTCATCTGCAGCAGCGTGTTTACGATGGGCCTCTGCTCTGTGTAATCATCAGCTATGAGAGTCTCAGTCCGCGCCTTCCTCTAAAAACTTAAAATGCCCAAGTGGCCGCGATGCAAGAAGAAAGGCCCCTCTAATGGATTCTGACTCATTAGCTACGAAATACTGTATTTACATCAGATGCATTATGCTCTATTACTAATCACCCACGCACACATATCACTGCTTTGAAGAAATCTTCTCCACTAAAGCTATTCAAACGTCAGATTCACTAAGATTAGGGGACATTTTTTTTCTTTTGAACTTCTTTGGAAAGACATTTTAGTGTGACTTAGCTTATGTTTGATGTTAAAAGAAAGTTAGGCCAAAAACACACTCTATAGTGCGTGACGGTTGGCAAAAATCAGAATCGAAGAAGTGTGAATCTGAATTGTATTGACCCCACTGAACAAGAAGTTAAAAGAAAAAGACTGGTGCACACAGGTGCATTCTGGAAATTCTAAATGTAAAGCAAACTTTAAACTTTTTTTTTTCCAAAAATTCAAACAAGGCTTTGTGAAGCCAAAGTTTAACATCTTTCCAACTGCAGCTGAAAATTTGTTCCATACATTTCTTGGAATTTCAATGAATTTTAATTGAACTTCCTTTACATTCAAATTTGAACTGCAATTTTGCATCCCTTTTGTGACCTTAATTCAAACCCAATTGCAGTGTTATTTTAGTATTGTGTACTATTATAGTATTTATGATTTAGCTTTTATTTTTATATTTTCAGTTTTCATTTTATATTTAATTTAGTTTGAGTAATTTTGCAAAGTGCTTTTGTCATTTTCATTATTTTTTTTATAAATATTTCTATATAGCTTTAATTTATATACATATATACAGTGGGTACGGAAAGAATTCAGACCCCCTTAAATGTTTCACTCTTTGTTATATTGCAGCCATTTGCTAAAATCATTTAAGTTCATTTTCTTTCCTCATTAATGTACACACAGCCCCCCATATTGACTGAAAAACACAGAATTGTTGACATTTTTGCAGATTTATTAAAAAAGAAAAACTTAAATATCACATGGTCCTAAGTATTCAGACCCTTTGCTGTGACACTCATATATTTAACTCAGGTGCTGTCCATTTCTTCTGATCATCCTTGAGATGGTTCTACACCTTCATTTGAGTTGATTTTTTGATTATACTGATTGGACTTGATTAGGAAAGCCACACACCTGTCTATATAAGACCTTACAGCTCACAGTGCATGTCAGAGCAAATGAGAATCATGAGGTCAAAGGAACTGCCTGAAGAGCTCAGAGACAGAATTGTGGCAAGGCACAGATCTGGCCAAGGTTACAAAAAAATTTCTGCTGCACTTAAGGTTCCTAAGAGCACAGTGGCCTCCATAATCCTTAAATGGAAGACGTTTGGGACGACCAGAACCCTTCCTAGAGCTGGCCGTCCGGCCAAACTGAGCTATCGGGGGAGAAGAGCCTTGGTGAGAGAGGTAAAGAAGAACCCAAAGATCACTGTGGCTGAGCTCCAGAGATGCAGTCGGGAGATGGGAGAAAGTTGTAGAAAGTCAACCATCACTGCAGCCCTCCACCAGTCGGGGCTTTATGGCAGAGTGGCCCGACGGAAGCCTCTCCTCAGTCGACGGAAGCCTCTCCTCAGTGCAAGACACATGAAAGCCCGCCTGAAGGACTCCAAGATGGTGAGAAATAAGATTCTCTGGTCTGATGAGACCAAGATTTTTGGCCTTAATTCTAAGCGGTATGTGTGGAGAAAACCAGGCACTGCTCATCACCTGTCCAATACAGTCCCAACAGTGAAGCATGGTGGTGGCAGCATCATACTGTGGGGGTGTTTTTCAGCTGCAGGGACAAAACGACTGGTTGCAATCGAGGGAAAGATGAATGCGGCCAAGTACAGGGATATCCTGGATGAAAATCTTCTCCAGAGTGCTCAGGACCTCAGACTGGGCCGAAGGTTTACCTTCCAACAAGACAATGACCCTAAGCACACAGCTAAAATAACGAAGGAGTGGCTTCACAACAACTCCGTGACTGTTCTTGAATGGACCAGCCAGAGCCCTGACTTAAACCCAATTGAGCATCTCTGGAGAGACCTAAAAATGGCTGTCCACCAACGTTGACCATCCAACCTGACAGAACTTGAGAGGATCTGCAAGGAGGAATGGCAGAGGATCCCCAAATCTAGGTGTGAAAAACTTGTTGCATCTTTCCCAAAAAGACTCATGGCTGTATTAGATCCAGTGTTAATTTTGACAAGAAATTTTAATTTAGTTTTAGTCTTAGTCTTTTGACTATAATTCTTTTTAGTTTTAGTCAAGTTTTAGTCATCTGATTTGTTTTAATTTTAGTCTTATTTTAGTCGACTAAAATTGCTTGGTATTTTAGTCGACTAAAATTGCTTGGTATTTTAGTCGACTAAAATAAGACTAAAATCAATAACAGATTTACTAGACAATTTTTTACCGCTGGTATAGGAAACAAACTTAACCACAATATATAAAACACAAATTCAACTTTATTTCAACACAACTGTGTCTTTATTTCAATTCAAAAGCTTTTATGCAGCAACATCTAACGGCAGTTGCAGTGACGCGATGACTTTACCAGTCGGCAATTGGCTCTTATTTAGAAGGCGGGACTTATTCCGCCGTATTGCGCATTACATTTTCTCCCATTCAAAACAATACGAGTGACTCGTCTTGTGTTATTCTATAGTCTTTGCGCGAGCTCAGTCAAAGACTGAATACCTTCTTCACGTCTCAATAAGTCAGGCTCTGATTGGTTCTCTTCTCATGCAGTCTCGCCTGTTCCGTTTTGCCGATTGGTTCTTTTGTTCATTCCTCGCATCTCTCCCGTCTGCTGATTGGATTTTCGTCACAGTCTATTTTCGTCTCGTCCTTTATTCGTTGACGATAATGTCAATCAATTTAGTCATAGTTTTAGTCTTCATCAGTGACTTCTTTTTTAGTTTTCGTTTCGTTTTCGTCAGAAAAAATATATTCGTGACGAAAATAATGACGAAAATATTTAGTCAACGAAATTAACACTGATTAGATCAAAAGGGTGCTTCTACCAAATACTGAGCAAAAGGTCTGAATACTTAGGACCATGTGATATTTCAGTTTTTCTTTTTTAATAAATCTGCAAAAATGTCAACAATTCTGTGTTTTTCTGTCAATATGGGGTGCTGTGTGTACATTAATGAGGAAAAAAAATTAACTTAAATGATTTTAGCAAATGGCTGCAATATAACAAAGAGTGAAAAATGTAAGGGGGTCTGAATACTTTCTGTACCCACTGTATATTTTTTTTTTTCAATTTTAGTTTAATAAACTTAGCACTTCAACTTCAACTTATTTATTTCAGTTAGTTGTCAAGTAAACATTTCTAATTGTCTTTTTTAAGTTTGTTAAAGTACACATGATATCAAAATTGACCCTATTTACTGTGTTAATGCATATTACTAGTCTTGTGGTAAACAATAAATCTGTGCAAGTTAAAACACAGAAAAAAATTGTTTGTCGCTGTTATCTTTAATCAAAATCTGAAAAGTTACTTCCGGTCTGGAATGGCGTTCCTTCTCTGATAACGTCAGTTTGATGGCTTGGGTTGAAAACGAGTAAACCACTCCCCTGCAACCGTGTGTCTGCTATGAGAGAGAGATGGAGAGGAGGAGCGCTAAAGTAAAACTCTGCCCTCTATTCAATATTCCGTTTTACTTGGAAATACGTCACAACACTGGAGAAAAGTCGTTTGCAACTTCCGGTTCACACGGACGTTAAAGCTGCAGTCCATACGTTTTGCCTCTTTGTCGCCATCTCTGTTCGAAACCTGCAATTGCAGTTATTTGCAGAATTATCATTTTTACTTGGGTTGTGCATCGGCACGGCTCCTCAGCGCAAAATCTACTTTGAGGAGAATGTGTGTCTGTCAGTCACCATACCGGTGGATACTGTACAAGTACTTCGGAATCACAGATTGTGGTCTTGGAAGTATGACCAAAATAATGACCAAAATGTATTTAGTGTGTATTAGCGTTACCTGTAGATTTCAATTTCTGTACAGTCTAATCTCTAATTGTCCATTTGTCATACAATCCGCCATCAAAATGATAAGTTTAATTATTCCAGCTGCTGTGAGAAAAGGCTATAAATGATCCGCCACCTGCAGCATCCTCACATATAGCCTACTAGCTGGGACTCGTTCTTTATGTAAACAGACGTGATGTAATGACGCAAAGATGAATGGCGGCATGCTCAAATTTCCAGCGGAAACCTACCAGTACCACTTGAATTAGAAAACATTATTACAAGCTTACCGTTGTGAATCGGGCTAAGGTAAGGAGATAGTTTTGAACACTGGCTGGTTATGTACTTGCTCAAAAAATTTGTTTTTGAATAATTTTTAACCAAAAAAAGTTATGGACTGCACCTTTAAGAATATTTATATTCCATTTTATTTCAGCCTTATTTCAATTTAACAATAACACTTTTGCAAAGCCATACTCAAATCAATTCTGAATGACGCACAACCCTGCTATAAAATAGTAAAACTAAAAAAAAATTACTGTTGGGATACAAAGTGGTCTTTTGCTATAACAAAAGAAGTGTAAATATAATAATCAATATCCAGGTTTACAATCTATTAATCTCACAGCCAATAACATCTGGCTTCTTCTTGCCAAATGCCATGAATCTAATAGTTTAAGCAAAAAGTTTCAGAGCCTGTTTGCTTAACTCTTGGAACCGTGTGGCCTCCAGGACATGATTACATGAGATGCTGTGTTTTCTAACACTGGATGTATTGTGTTTGGCCAGGAAGCAGATCCGGCCTCTGGAAGAGCGTCCAGCGATGTGTTAGGTTTGGCACGACAATCCCACCTCCATCAACATATTCAGATTGTCTTGAGTTCCCACTCCCATTCTCCCCTTACACATGTACTCGTACACTTGAACAAACTCTTTTGCCTGGGCTACCCCCAAACTCGCGGGCGAGATTAACACGATGTAAACTGTTGTGACAAGCTTATCAGACCTCGACTTGCCTCCAAAAGGCAAGAACAACACAGCGTTTTGGATTAAGGGGTCCACAGGTAATAAATCACAATCTGCTTAGACGTGTCAAACAGATAAAGCCATTAGAAGCAATAATATCGATAGCACCCAGTTATGAGAACGTGGCCACCGTGTTGTTGTTATTACAGGGGCCCCGTAACATTTTCTAAGATGGATTCGCCATGGCCAAACTGTGGCCTCAGAGACTCTGAGTTAAAGTTCAGGGACCGTGTGGCTAAGTAGTGTGGTGCTGAGAGGTAAAAGCACTCACTTCATTTCTCTTCATTATGGGCTGCTGACGAAAACTAAATGGGAAGCTGGAACCGGCAGGAAGCCAGAGCGCGTGGTGCCCAATTAAGGGCCTGAGTGGGGAACAGGGCATGGCATTGCCAGAGCATAAACAGCAGTGCTAATCTGTGCCATGTCTGCCTTATGAATGACCCGGCACTTCATCATTCATGGGTGGGCACTGGCGCGTGGGGAGAGACCTATAAAAGGCCTGAGAGAGGATGAAGACCATCTAATCCTGAGTGTACGTGTGCAGCGCGGCCCCTAGCGAAAAACTGGAGGAGAACCGTAGCTGTTTAATGAAACAAAAGGGCTGGAATTACATCGAAAACATAATTTTGACTCATCCCATGTTTCTGGGTTGCAGTGAGGTACTTACGATGTGAAAATAAGTGGAAATATTTCTTAACTGCGAGACTGTTTGTAATAATAAAGTCCACTGATATGTGATTCCTCTACATTCAAAGAAGCTTTCTGAAGTAGATTGAGTCATGCAAATGGGTTGACATCACATTCGTAAGTCTGTTTTAGTTTTTCCACACAACAGCTTACATTTTCTTATTATGCAGAGCTTTCCTGCTGTTTGTTTACATCAATGCGGTACGTAACGCTATGCAAGGTGATTGATACGAGAAAAGCTTGGCTGGAGGAAAACAATCAGTTTTGTCTGTCTTCAAAAGAGCCGATGAATGCATTATCTCAACATCACAGAATACTCGGTCCAGCATGCAATTTGTAAAGTGCTTTCATCCAATGAGGAAAATTAGTCTGTCTGCAGGTCTAGACGCAGTGTGATTGATCGAGTCAGATAATTTCGCAAACACGCCACGGCGTTCCCGCAGATTCAGGGTTTTCTCTTCCTACATAGGCTCATCAACCTCCTGTCGTTTTAAGACAAACCAGAATGTTCTTGGTTTCATTTTCTTGGCCTCAACAAAAGCCCGGTAAGTAATTAGTCCCACTTTTGGGCTTTTCTTACTTATCTGGAAAGAATGTGGTAGAACTCGCTTCACATGTTTGGCTTTACTGATACGGTGGCTCCAGCAATATTCTCCACTCAGCGACCCGGGCAAAATCAGTTGTGCCCCTTGCAATTGTACCTGTTTATTCAAAGACAGAGATGTCATGCTTTGTTCTTGATAAAAAAGGTAAGCAAGATGCTTAATTATACTTCACAAAGCCTGCAAAACTGCCTTCTGTTAAGTATTCACAGGCTCTGTCATAATGTTGCGCACCCTTCATTGGACCCGCTCTGTGAGCATAATGACTCTGCTCTGCTGTGATAGGATTTTCAACCCAAACAAATGCTGTCATGGCACATATCAAGCCAGCAGACACAGCTTACAGTTCAAGCTAAAATTGAGCCAAAGCAGGACCTTCTGACCAAATGATGCTGCAAGAATGAATTCATACAGTTGTTAAAATCACATTGTGATGCCACAGGTCTGTGCTCTAGACTGAATTAACAAGAGGACTGTCAAGTATACCTAATAAAAAATGTATCATTTGACATCTGACCAATTATATTCTTTTTTTGTATCAAATATGCCCATTTTTAGTTATTGTAGCATATCCACATGAATAGAGATTAATAACACTGCTAAATGTAATATTCTGGAGATCTCAAAATCAATGTGTCTGTCATACTTTTTTAAGGTGGTAATTTGCTTATTATTTCCACAAAATAATATTGATTTTTGATATCTGCATTTTATGAGTAATTGGCTATAACATCAAAATAAAAAGTGGCAAATATATATCGGCTGGAATTTTAAAATCGTCGCATATTCCCTCTTTTTGACGTCCGTTCGTAACAAATGCCTCCCCATGGTCTGACTCCAAACTCACTGACATCTCTCTTCAGAGCCTACTTGATTTAGGATACTCCATTTATCTGGAGGATTTTCCTTGATGATTATAACATTCTTAATGGATCCCTTTGGGATATTTCAGGATTGAATAAATATTATGAAAGATATTCCATTAGCATTCCTGTAGAATCTTTTGATAATATGAAATTACCACAGGTACAGTCTCCCTGAAGCAACCTGGGTTTAAGTGACTTGCTTAAGTGTGCAATAGTTATATAAAGATAGTAGTATCCCAGATTTTTTACCTTAATATACTATACGAGAAATACATATGCAACAAAATGCATTAACTGTATACATTACATGGCATAAAATCAAGTATACAGCCAAACAATTTAGTAAAATAAAGCATATTTTCTGTTCCAGAATGACAGTGCCCCTGAAAGTGCAAGGTCCTAGTCTTGAACCCCACTAAACAACTTTGGGGTGAATTGGTATGCTGATTGTAAGCAAGACTGCATCAGCCAACAATAGTGCCTGGCCTTACTGAAGCTTGTGTTTGAGGAAAAGCCTCCCTAGAAGTAGGGCCTGCATAGACTAGTCGGGAAGTCGATTACTTCAACCACTAGTCAGCGATGTTGGAAGCCATCGAGCACTCAAGCACACAATTATCATAACAACGTGATTGTTTTACTTAACATAAACCAGCGAGCCATGACCGTGACCAAAGAGAGTATGTGGCAGGATAGTCTCGCATAGCCAGACCTTCAGACTGACGGCAGAAGGTCTGGACTCAATCGCAGCTTTCGTTGGCCAAGGATAGCCCAAGAGGCCGTCTGACTGACATGTAAAGCAACCAATTACAGTTTGTCTTGTTCTGCGTCATGTTCAGGGGCCTGAAAATGAAAAGTCAATGTCCCTATGACCACAGGCCTGCATGCATCTACCAAATTATTCATATACAAACTTTGTGCAAGTTTACTGCAACTTCACATACTTTTGAAAATCCAGCATTTAGTTGATCCTGATAAGCGCTCATTGTCACAGTTGTAAACACCACGGCTTTCCTCTTCCATGAGGGGGTTTGGCATCAAGACAGCTTTGTTTCCAGGCAGACCGTTTAAGAACGTGACACAAACGTCTCCCGTAAACCCTGTAAAATTCAACCAATCAGATGACGACTTCGAAACTCCCAAAGCATTTCCGATTTTGTGTGTTTTATGCATCAGATGTTCAGCCAACGGTCCGTGGATGTCTAAGGCTGAAACTAGGGGCAGGAGGCTGATGACAGCGAATAGAAAATTAATTTTGCCTTATTCTTTTGCAAACAATTTTGAGCCGGTTGAGTGAAGATCTGAGTGATGTATGTAAAGATCCAATAGTGTTTTAACTGTTGAAGACCTGTGAAATGTTATGTGAGGAGGCTAATGTTGTCTAAAACTCCTAGGCTAACTGTTAAAATTATTTTTATTAATATATGTATGCACATATTGCTCGACGTTAAAGACGCAGATGTTAAGATAATAATGTTGCATGTCAATGTGTTATTTTGCCTATGTTAAACACTAAATTAAACAGTCTTTTTACAATACATTTAAGAGACGTAACTGAACACGTGTTGACACAAATTATTATTATCTTTAATTTTTTATAAACTATAGTATAAACCACAAGCAGTTTGGCATTGTTTTGATAAGAAACGGAAAGAATAAAAAGAGATATCAGAAATCAGTAGTCGTGCAACCCCTACCTGGTGGGGTAAACGTTCTTACATTAGGACACATGAGGGACTGTGCTTGAGTTTGATCTTCAACAGCCAGTGAGATCTCGGATTCAAAGGCAGGAGGCTCTCTGGGAAATACTCTGATCAATGAGCTGTGAAATTACCACAAATACACAAGAAATCTTTGTTTTTTTCTTACTCTCAGAATGTTAATTTCAAAGAAATCCTCCCCAATTGCTACACTTAGATTGCAGCGCTACCATTTTGAGCTCTGCGTACACAGCACACATACATAAAACCATACCATAAGTTTAATTCAGAAAAAGAATGTGTCGTTGCAAAAATAATTAAATCCATGTACTGTATAAACAGAAAGACATGCATTGATACTCAGTTAAAATGATTTTTATATACCACAAAAAAGCTGCAACACAGCCAAGTGCAAATGACAGAAAAACACAAACACACTTACACAGATGCACAAACAACAAAAAGGCCATGAATAAATGTATAAATCAGCTAAATATGGCTTGCAGAAAACCTCAAAAACAGTAAATGCAGGGTGAAAGAGAAGCCATAATTAGATCCACGTAATGATTTTCCTCAGTCGTTTGTAGTTTTCCTTCTTTTTATTTCTTTTAACCCAGAGCAACATTCTCTGCACACCCACTTAAACATGAGGTCAGTGGGGAGCTCGGGCTTGGCCGGGCCTCATCAGTGGGAAAGAGCTTCTCTCAGCTTAATACCACTGGAGACGCTGAACGGGAGCATGGAGAAATACGCTCGGCAGGCAGCTAATAGCAGAGGGGGGAAACACTTTTGGCAAATGCTAGCGAGATGCTCCGCTGAATGTTTGCACAAATGGGATTGCACCTACTAATTATGGTAACGGAGTGCACTTAAAGGCTGACGTATGGACAAACTGTTGTGGTGAGCTGGCATGGACAATAGACCGAGGTCGTGAGGTTCCAAAGCAGAGCCAAGACACTGTTATCCTGGTGCAACTCTTCTTGTGGCAAAAAACTTTGTAGGCCTCATGGCTGATGTGATGATCAGTGTATGAGGTAATCTCACGAAATCTGTCAAGAACATCTCCGGGTCTTTTCAAAAATCAAAATGAAAGAAATTAAGCATATTTAAGACCATTAACATTACGCATTGTAATTTGCACTATACTGTTATGCAATAAAAAATCATTATCTCATTTATTTTATTATTGTAAAAATATAAAATACGATATCATTATGCTAAATAAATGCATTACTGCTGTTAAATGATGCTGGTTTAAAATAAAATAAAATAATACTACATTAAATTAAGAGAATCTTCTGTTTCCATTTCAAAATGCAACAGTGGATATCACAAAAAAAATCATTTGGTG
>RJVU01079805.1:11888433-11912702 GCA_003731715.1 Anabarilius grahami | reverse complement strand
TATTTTAAATTGTAATAATATTTCACAATATTACTGTTTTTACTGTATTTTTAATTAAATAAATGTAGCCTTGGTGAGCAGACGAAACTTCTTTTAAAAACATTAAAAATCTTAGTGGTTCCAAACTTTTGGACTGTACTGTATATATATAATATATAACAAAAAAAAAATTTAAAATCTAAAATAAAATAATAAAATAAAATAAATAAAATTAAAATAAAATAAAAACAGGCTTAATTTTAATAATGCAAAATACAAGTTCTTTTATTTTTTTTCCTTTTCTTTTTGTGGTGAACTGGGACATGGTCTTGACAGGTTTTGTGAAATTCATGGAGCAAAATTAGCAGACCTTGTAATGTCAACACATAAGGATTGTGTTCCATTGAAACCAAAATCCAATCTCAGGTTATGTTATCGAGTCAAAGCATGACGGATACACTGCTAAGTTGCCTGAATGATACTGCTATCCCTTCCATGGCATGTATCAGACTGCAGTATCCAGACATACTCTAATCTAATCATTTTAGGGCTCCAAACACAGCTGGGTATCTGCAGAAGTACAGATAACAACTGTTCTAAACACGAAAGCCTATGACTATTCCAGGCACTGAACTTCAAGGCATTATGTCTGCTTGTAAAACACAAGACTGTCTGCGTTGGACTACAGAGTACATCTAAAACTGGCACTGACATGCTCGCAGAAGACGAAGACCTTTCCCCTGTAGACCTCTGCTGATCCAATATAAATGAAAAGAGACTGTGTGGGCTATAGATCTGAAGGGAAGACTTCTATAGCAGAAAACCCAGTGGACTACTTCTCTCACAGCAGCATTGTGTAAGCCTGTCCCTTCACTCGCTCTGGTTGAGATCCCTTTGAATGCATAGTAAAAAAACGATATAGAGACTTCTGTGAGCAAGCATAATCATCCAAAGCGTTCATCAGTGAACATTCTGTCATTTACTTACCTCCACGTTATTCCAAACCATGGAATTGGCCTTGTGACATTTGAGAACCAGTGGAGTTTGGTGTCACTGACTTCAAATAGTGGTTATATGGTCATATAGTGGTTATATTTGAGATTTTCATTGAAAAACAACTTAAATTTTGGTCACTTTTGCATGGCTTCAGAAAACTTGCAACATAGTGCATTATATAAAGCACTTTTATGGTGGTTTTGTGCTGCTTTTTTAGCCTTAAAATATGAGATATGACAGTCAAGAAGAAGAGAGTTTTCACATTTTTTAAATGTGCTTAGTGGCAGAACAAAAGTTGTATGAATTTGGAACAATATGAGTGAGTAAACGAAGACCATTTTCATTTTGCGTCAAGTATTTAAGGACAGTATGTTTGAGATTATAAAAACTAAGCAGACGTGAAAATGGGGAAAATGCCACATGCTGTGACACAAAGCAAAAGCAATGAGTTTGATCTGTCAATAGCCTGCCTAATGTGTGGGTAAAGAATTAAGGAAGCTACATGTGTTTGTGCATCTTTAAACTAAGATAAACACAGATGAGAGCTCACAAACATGATGGGAAGCAGGTGTAAAGGTAAACAGGTAAAAAGTGATGGGAAAAAAGGTTTAGAAAGAAAGAATTGTATAAATACATGTCTGACAGCAAAAAAAATCTAGAAGAGCTAATGAAAGGGATCATGTTCTAAAAAGCACCCATGTATAAGTAAGCTTGTTGATAATGGATGAAATATAATATCCACAGAGGTTTTCCCTGGTATCAGAATGAGCTGGTAAAACGACTGGCTTAGTTTCTCTGTTCTTTAAAACTTACACTCTATTGCTAATACTCTGCGGTAAAAAGAGATGTCATAGCAAGGATTAAAACCACAGTATTCTTCAACAATGACACTTCAGTCTCACGTTGCCAAAATAATTACAAACACTTTCTCGTATAATATAACCGGAGCCTTTCTGGTGTGAAACAAAGCCTTGTTTCCGTATTCCCATTTGTACAGACAAAAGACAACCGAATAAACACACATATTCACACACAGAGGTTGAGAGACAGCACTGCCTGATATCTATAACAGGTGTCAGTCCCACAGGAGTCACACCATAAACAGGAAGAGAGAATGGAGTAAATCTGCTTATTTCTGACAACCTTTATTCATGTGTATATTTGTATTTATTCATTTACATTTTCAAACAAATTGTACTGCTTTTGTTATTGTGCAATGATCAAGAAAATATTCAATCTAATGTACCATAGGAATTAATCTATAAATAAATAATAATAAATATAATATTGAATAAATCAACAAATCAATCAATCAATCAATCAATTAATTAAAAATGTACTTTGGTCTGGAAAGTAATAAAGTCCTTACTGTAATAAAAACATTTTTTATTATTTATATTGTCATAACATTTATGTTATAGAATAAAGAAAATATTGTTACTGTTAGGAAGAATTTTATACATATAATTTTATATAGAGTTTTCCCAATTGCTGGCAAGATTTTTCTGCAGCAATTGCGACCACAATGATATAATTACCCAAATAATAGATGATGGTGGGTTTGCTTCTCTTTAAAATACATACAAGGAGACCAGCCAACTGTGACGTCCAATAAATTTCAAGAAACCATGCTATTTCATAATTTCCAATTAAATTCATGTAACTCCTTTCATTACAGCTGCTTTTCCTCTATCAACTTACAACACGGTAATATAAATGTCTGTCATTCATCAATGTGTTTCCTATCATATTACTGGAATACCATCAACAAAATGCCTCATTCTATATTCCTAGACTACTGTATCACTAAGCTAATTTATCTATACGACAGTCAGGAAATGCCGGGCCGCAAGTAACCAATGCAGACATCTTTAAGCTGAACTATGGCGACTTGATTGATGCGAGTACATATATATCCAGGCCTCAGGCAAATTATGATATTTTGGCAGTATATAGTTGTAAAATGCCACAGGACGTTAAAATAAGGACTAAAATCAAAGGAAAAGGAAGGGAGTAAAGAGAGAGAGAGAGTGAGGAATGCCATCGAAACCTTGGAATATGTGGAATATCCCACTTGCTCTGACGGAGTCGTGAGTCAGAACTAGTCACTCTGCCACACGGCAGCTATTCATTCATGAAGTGCTTTTTAATGAGACCCTTGTGAGTGCGGATTTCACTCTGATTATGGCCTTGGAAGACGGCCTGCATTTCCAAACCATGTTTAAGCCCGCTCGCGAGAACTATAGCCAGTTCTGAAGAATGTTGGTGCATCCTGGTTTGAAAGAGGACCTGGTTTTCCCAGCTCTGCTGGGCATCTGTGCAGCAGAGTCCACACCACATTAGACCAGTTCATCCGGGGTCAGTATTGCACTCTGGCTGGCCCAATTTTGGGAAACAGGCACAGACCACTCAAACAAACCAGCCATGCTGGGAAAGCTTGCACATAATCATCTTCAAACCCACACAATTTTATTTAGCGGCACACTGGAGTGATTACACAAAACTTTCCCAAGAACAAAGCATTGCGTAACATTCACTTTTTCTTTCTCTTTCACTCTTTCAGTAGCCAAGCTTGTTTCTCAGCCTTGGAGGAGGCATGAGATTTAGAGACCTTGTTGCAAGGCACTGTGGGTTGGATAATCTGGGATGTGCCGCATGGAGGATTACATGAAAACAGGGGAAGAGCTGAACTGAGGACGGAAAGAGAGGGATGAAGTTCTTCCCTTCATTTGTTCCTTGGAAAAGATCCGCACAAGCTCGCAGCAGCTGCGGAGAAGGGCTACAATGAGAAAACACAAAGATGAGCCAGGAAGCGGATCAGAAACACAGCTGCATCCTAACAACCCACTGACACGTGTGACGAAGCAGTCGCACATGCTGTTAGTCAGCATCCAGCGTCCTGGAGGGCTTCTCCACACGAAAGCGAGGAGAGAGAGATGGACGTGGCAGCACCATCAAGACGTCAAGCTGTGCTCTGCAGAGGCTGGATGAAAAACTGCAGGACGCATGAAACTCCAGGCAGAGACAGGGATGACAAATGCGAGATTTCATAGAACATGACGTTTTGAAGTATTCCAGTCGTTGGACAAAAGCTAAAATCAGGTATTTTGGGGCTGGTGCTTTTGCCTACATAAGCGTCAGGCCCTTTTTGTCTGGAAAGGGAAAAGAGTGGAGAGTTGAAGTCAAAGGTTAATGTTGCTAATAGCCCTCATTTACTCCTCATAATGCAGTCTGAGGAAGTGGAGGCTCATTGTGTGTGTTAGAGGTCTGCACAGGCATTAAATTGAAGGCTGAATTCAGCTTGTAAATGAGGCCCTGTGACTTAACCCGACCCGACCTGACCTGACCTGACTGGTACTGTCAAATTTAAAGACCCAAACCCAAATTTCTTTTATTTCCTCTCCAAGGTAATGGACCTAGAAGCATGGATTCTTATAGGCATTAATACTGATAGAGTGTGTAGCCAAATATAGCAAATATACAACACATTAACATTAACTATTGCTTCTTTTAAATCATATCAAAATGACCACATTTGGAATTTTCCCAATTGCAGGCAAGATTTTTCTCCAGCAATTGCGACCACAATGATATAATTACCCAAATAATAGATGATGGTGGAGTAGAACCTGAACCTGACATAAACCTGCCTCAAAACCAGTTAGCAAAAGCTAGCCATTAGAATTCCCATTGATCTCACTGACATTGATCTCCCATCAGTCTCAGGTCTTGCAGCAGACCTCCCCTGTGTCGTATGTTAGAACCAGAGAGAGTTAACAAGAGAAAGAAAGTGGCTAAACAAGATGCAAAGAGTTAGTTTATTTTGCTCCCTCCAGTCTGTGAGAGGCCCACTTCCATTAGTTCTGGGTGATTTGGGTAATTATTCCAACAGTAGCAGAACGTGCTTGGACAAATAACAGCGGTGCCGCCCAATCTCAAAGGCGCTGAGTGAGCACTGAGCAGGTAGCATAACTCTCTTGTAACCAAACCAGGACTAACCTTCACACACGTTCACAATGCAATCAAATGACCAAGAGGCATCATTGACTGCATGTGTCAACTGCGACGACTCCACACTACAGTAAACAGGAAAGATTCTTCAGCATGGGAATATAATGAGAGGATTTCAAGTAGCACTGACTCAGCATTTTCTCTCATGAATAAGTACATGGAGCAAAGCATTTTCTGGCAGAATTTAAACTGAATCTAGTGTTGTGGTTGACAGTGATGGACAAGTGTGGTAGTTAAGGAGGAAAAAAGAAAAGAACGGTTGTTGAAATCTGGCTAGTGTACTCATTCCTTCGAGGTTAGTGGGTAGAGGGAGAGATTGAGTAAAAATGGACTGTGATGGACTTTCTCAGAATGTGCGTTACCTGAGAACTGAACCCATGACCTTTGTATTGTAGGTGTCTATCTATAACAGACAAAGCATTTTCAGTGTTGTAGTCGAGACCAGATCAATCGAGTTAGAGTGAAGATGGAGACTAGAAGAGGGTCATGTCCGAATCAAGACTGAGACCAGAGGAGTGTCGAGTCTGTGTCAAGACTCAAGACTCAGTCCACATCCTCCCGAGTCCAAGAAAATATCTCGACCTGGACTTGAATGAGCTGGTCTTGACTAGGACGTTAAAGGACCAGGAGCCAAAACCTTTCTTCCACACTTTCCTCCTCCTTTAGTTTCTCAAGCTTTTTCTCTTGGGATATCATCCAAACATAATGAGCAACAACTGAATTAGTATTTCCCCAGAAGTGGTTTTCAGACAATAAGGTGATTTGACGGTAAGAGGTCATAAATCGTTGATTGTGGGTGTGCTGGTCCTGTTCTGAGTGGGTTGTTGAGCTGTCATTATCCGTCATTAGACTAATGCAGGCAGGCGCTAAGCCCTTGTCAGACCTCGAGTCGATTCCTGCAGTCCTCGTCTGCTGTCCGTGGGAGAATACAGTCATTTAACATGCACTGGCTGATCTTCATTAGCTGTGAGGTTGTCCAAACATGGCACAAACCTCACCACCCACATCTCAACACTCAAACTCACATTTTAATGTCTATATGTGAAGCCTAATTGACATTCCTGTAAAACGAGACAAAAATCAGCTTTTTTTACACATCAGATGTCTTTCAGATGTGTTTGAAACTATATTTTAAGGCTGCAAACAGTGTCGAATCATTTCTAAGAACTAAATTAATACAAATTAATATTTGAAAATATTAAATGATTGATATAAATGAATAATAATGGTAAAAATGAAAAGTTTCAAAATTAATACACATAGCAAGTAAATATATTAAAAATAAATGTATTTATTATTATTATTATTATTTCTTTTATTTGAACAGGGACAATGCACAATAAAACATTAACCCTGTATATAACAAGGAGAAATGCATTGCACCAGGTTTTAGCAACTTGCTATTTTCCACCCGTAGTTCCTGAACGGGTGGAATGAAAAGAATGCACAGAAACTAGACTTGACTGATCAGGGCATTACCAAATGAATTTTAAATGCAAAATGAAAAGAAAAAGAAAAAAGAATTAAAAAATATTATGCTGCCATACCGTCTGGCTAAGTATGTTAAGTATGGCATTGAGGGACAGGGGTATTACATTTCTGATTGAGAATTTATGGGTGCTTCTCAGAGATAAGCCTGGAAGCCATAAAGATATTATCATACAATAACTGTGTCATCAACCAGCCTGCAGGACTTAATGCATTTGAAGCACGCCGTGACATTTAGACAAAGCAAATCCAAACAGAGTGCATACAAATAATACACACATATACATTCACTGCATACATATAGAGGGGCTTTATGTTCAGCACAAAATGACTGTGATGCTTCATGGATTAAGGTCGCTAACCATCTTCATCAGAATGCATTGCACCTATGAAACTGATTTTGAATTTATGAATTCACTGTATTCTGAGCTAAAAATGTCTACATATATTTATTTAAAGAAAATAAAAATCTGTATAATTTATTTACTTTATTTATTTATTATGTCCCAAATGAAGTACCACATGCATCCAGTGCTAAAATCTTCCAATCTATGCTTGAACTCTTTCCCTTCTGGTCTCTTACCTGTTTGGCCGAGAGGTCTTTCTTTGAGGGCATGCTTGGGCTGGAGGTGGGGGTCACCGGGGCACTGCGACTGCCCCCTTTAAAAAACAATCGCACTGTCTCCAACCACCTCATCCTGGACAGGAACTCCAATTCCAAAAAGTCTAGACAGCTTGAGTAGGCCCGAAGAGCTTGGAGCTGTGAGATCCTCTGAAGAAATACTGCTAGATGTGTCCAGAGGTACAGACGTAGAAGAAGCCAGACACTGGTGCAGATTACAGAGCGGACTGGTTATGATCTGCTTTACAGGTCCTGTCGTTCTCTGATCCCCCCTCCTGCCTTCGCTTCACCAGCCACCAGCAGAGTGACACTCAATCCTTTTCCTGCATTTCTCCTGCCACCATCTGTCGCTTTCCCTTTCGCCCCCCTCTCGGTCTCCATCTCTGTCCCTCTCTGCCACCCCTTCCCCCCCTTTTCTCACCCTTCCGAAGACCCCATCATTCCTCTCAGTCTCTGACCGAGCACAGTCCCTTGAGGTGTCCAATGTTGTAAATGAGATCACTGACTTGATTCAGTGGCATTTGGCCTGGCGCTCAGATTCTTGAACACAGATTAAGTCTCAATACAATACAATTACATTGGGAAGTGCTAGATAGCTTAGAGTTAGCATAACATAGCACTGGAGGGAAGTACTGTAGACAGCCTCTTTAAACCAGAACAGACTGGAAGTAGGGGCTTAGAGTGTACTGGACAGAATGAAGATTGCTAAGCCGCAGATATGGGCACTCAATAGTGAGCCAGACCCCCAACAGTTTCTGACACAGCCAGAACATTAGCTTAGCCCAAACCAGTACAATCTTTCCATTGGCTAACAAATATCTCAACATGCTCTCTGTTGTTCCAGGCATGTTCTTTTGTGTTTAAATGACTTCAAATCATTATTGACAGGAACTACAAAGGGAGATATGATATAGTTAAAGGGATAGTTCACCAAAAAATGACAACTTATTTTTCTCCAAAGAAGGAAAGTCAGCGGGGTCCGATATTATTTTGGACCCCATTGAATTTCAGGTCAGTAAAAAGCTTGTTATTCTGTGTTAAGCATAAGAAAGAAAGTCATACAGGTTTGGAACAACATGAGGGTAAGTACATTTTGGTGAGCTACCTCTTTAACTGGCTATAAAGAATAGCATTGTATGCATGGATACACTCAGTCCCAGCGGTACGTGTCTGATCTTCAATTAAACGCTGTCCTGGAGCATCTTGTCAAACTCTCTTATGCTCTACATGCCTTCACAGTGTCTTTGTACAGTCATGAAGAGAGACATATTGGAAAACTTTTGACAAGGACACAATAGGACATGAGCCCAAACAAAGAAGATATTATAAAGAAGATGAATGTAGATTAATAGGGCTCTATATTAAAATATCTATATTTCAGATATGAAACATGCATTACAAGCTAATGATATTTATTTATTGTTTTAATGGATATGTTTCGTTATAGAATGAAAATATATTTAAAATAAACAATTATCTTGACTTGTCCACCATCCTGAATGTTTTACATTCTTTTCTTTCTTTTTCTTTCTTTCTTTTTTTCAGACTAAACTTGTCGCAATGCATTGCAATGGATCCTTAAATTTTGGGCAAAACAGGTACCTTCACAAGCCAGCATAATTATGCAATATCTGTTTTTGGAAGAGCCTTTATATTGTGAGGACGCTTAAAATGTTATCTATGTAGACAGCACACTAGGTTTTGGAACAGTGACCTCTTTTGGATAGACATTTAAGTCAAAGTCAATTTTATTGTCACATCACCACAGCACATGTGCCTTGGAGAGTGAAATTCTTGTGAGCGTGTTCCAAAAATTGCAGAAACAATTAACATATACCATACAGACATATAACTATACAGACTACAACAGGTAAAAATGTTACCTGTTGAATGTTAAATGTAAAAATGTTAATTTAACTTATGTAAAAACTGGAAAATGTTAAGGACTATATCTGTCAAATACATCTAAAAAATAACAAAAAGGTGGCATAAATTCAGCATGGTCATGATCTAAATGTCAGTTACTGCTTAAAGTGCACATCTAAAATGACCTGTTTTCAGTATGCATGTCGTACATTAATAATTCTGCATTAAGAGCGGCATGTTTGACAGGGCCAGACATGCAGGCTGCACCATCTGTGGCCCATGGCTCCGGCTCTACTGTCTGAGGAGAGCTGGATACTACAAAGCAGAAATCATATGGAAAGCTTTGGCTTAACTTGTCTGGGTAATCTCTTTCATATACCACCACGACTTCACACTGAGATAGACTGTGCCAAACCGCATTTTACTTGCACTTTTGGAAGGATGAACGTGAGAACAGGGAGTGATATATTTTATGAGGCAAATAAGATGTGTCAAAATGTGGTTATTCACCAAAGAATAGAACAAATCCCGCAGGAGAGACGCAAATCATCTCCTCATCTTTGTCTCTGTGGGTTTACCTTCTCATTTCCCATTATGCCTTGCGTTTAGCATCTAACCGTTGCAGACCGGTCGCGAGGGATATGCATTTGTCATACGTAATGTGTTTTGTGTTTACATGCCAGCACGTAATAGACTTGCTCTGTATGTAAAATCATTCAGCTCCGGCCTCGTAACAATCCAATTAAGCTTTAAACGAAGCCAAACAGAACAATATCCCAGTTTAAATGGACCCAGAGGGAGGGAAAAGAACAATGGATGGAGAAAGTATTCCTCAGCTGCTTCACTGGAATCTGTTTTAGATGTTATTATGAATATAACTCACCCAAAGCCCCCGAAATGAATGGATTTGTTCTTGGCAGATCCGTATCACTCTGAACAGGAAGACCCCCATATCTGCTTAATTTGCAGCATCTGCTGAGCTAAAACAAGCGAAATAAGCCTGGCACGAGTGTAAAAATAAATCAATCGATTTGCAGTGCGGGCAAGTGAGCATTTTAGAGTGAGAGGGTATGTGTTAAGACGTCACACGTTGAGTGCTTTCAAACAGATGGTCTAAAGATCGGCTGGAATAGTGCACTGTTTCCAAACTGAACTTTCAGCAATGCAATTATGGGCTGAATCAGAAAAATCAACTTATTTAGATGTGTGGTTAGATGAATTTAGAAACATCACAGTGTTTACAAAGCAAAAGACAAGCAGTTGGGCTCAATAAATCTCCCCATAATCTTGAGTTATATTTCCAGTTATGCTACTTCCAAATTACACCACAAGCATCTGTTGACCAAACAGTGATTTTCAGAAGTTCAATACTATTGACATCATAGAGCAAAATGAAAATGCAGTTTTCCCCTTAGGCAAAAAAACATGCCACTTATGTTTTTTTGGTTTTTTTTTCCCCAGTTGAAAATGCTTGCTTGCTATGATATGGAATATCCTCGGGAATGTTACTAGTATCTCATTTCACATTTAGTTTGTTTCTGTATTGTTTCGGTATAAAAATGTCGATACAATGTAAAGTAATTGCTCTGGCTCTGTTTAAAATTATTTTGTTCTATTATTATGCTTGCTGTTGACGTTGTACAAGCAGAATGTGGCGGTTGGTCAGTGTTGTATTTGTCCCGCCCCTCCTCCATTGTGATTGGACGACTGGGTAAAATGACAGTGATGAGGGCTGCGTTTTACCCAAAATTGAACATTCTTTAACTCTCGGCGACTGGTAAAAAACGCTGAGTGTTCAGCACTTTAGCGTGAAATAGACGCTCAGTGCTTTGTTATGCTCCTGGTGTTAAAAATGCAGCACTCCCATTGAAAAAAATGGGAAAAATACGCTAGCCCTCAGGGAAAAAAGTGGCCTTACAGTCACTTCTATTACAAACTTAAAGGTCATATCAAAACAAAAACTTTACTAGCATCATAAGTGGACCTCCGGGAAATATATATGTTTTTAAATTTTTTTAAGTATATTTCATTTTATTTTATTTAATATAATATAATTTTAATTCCCTCATTATTTGATAACAAAATTCAATGTATGGAAAAAATATGTCGCACAATCTATTAAGATCAGCCAGAAATTATCAGAGGCTTTGAAAGAAAGAAAAAATATCCTCAAGTGCTTATTTTAAACATTAGGCCTTTTCACACTGTGCTTAACCCCGGGTTATCGTCGTTCTAAACACCACTTATAACCCCAGGTAAAGGAACGTTTCACACTTGTAATTCAGAAGCGGGGTTACCTTTACCTGGGGTTTTGAAACCCTTCTCCGTAGTAGGGTTAGCACCGCTTTGCGGTTTTAACCCCGCATTGCGGTGCCAAACGTGTTAGAATGTTATGACTAGATGTTTAGCAACGGCTAACCAATAACGTGCCTCGTATTAACATGCTTTAGACAGTCACAAAAACACTGCGCATTGTCTATAAACAGTATATTCTGTGTTTGAGAGGAAAAATGTCAAATGCTGACAGAAAATGTGACAATTTGAGTGAAGAAGAGACCGTTTCATTCTTACCTTTATAGTCCGAAATGTCCATTCAGTTTAAACTCAATAGTACAGTCAGCAATACAGGATGCGCAATGCTAAAGCTATGTAAACAGTTTGTGTGCTGAGTTCATCCAATCAGTGACACTGACAACGCAGATATGCAAATAAACACGGTAACCCAGTGTTTAGGAATGTACAATGTGAAACGTCAGCTTAACCCAGGATAGATAACCCAGGATTCTGTTTACCCGGGGATTAGAATGACCCAGGGTTAACTATTTCAAGTGTGAAAAGCCCTATAGTGATCCATCAGAAGAACTGGCAGAGCAGAATGTGCCACACTATAGCCAGGAACAGCACAAGGTTTGGCAAACATTCCCAAACACTATTATTTTACCTCACCATGACCGGGTTTCTAATCACCCAACATTTATCACTAACATGAGTTTAAAAAGAGACATTTTTAACCTTTATTTTCAGAAGATTCTGAGTTTCTGTATGTTTTCATAGTACATCAAGTTATTTTATCTCATAGGAAAATGTGATTCTTCATGATATGGCCCACTGAAGCAAAGGCCAGGATTTTGAATATACTGCCAGTTCACTCTTTCACAGAAAAATAAACACTATCTTCACCTAACCAACCAGGACTATGGCTGCTCCAACAACAGCAAATGGTGGTTAGGTTTTGGCTCCATTTCACGAGGGATCCAGCCAGGCTTCCCTCAGCCTCCGCAGACCCCAAGGTAAAGAGGGCCTGGTCTGGGGACTTTGGTTTGGATCCTCTCCCTGCACTTCAGCTATCCCACCGCTGCTTTTCAGCACTCACTCTATAGCGAGCGCCTGCCGGGGACCTGCTCTTTCATCCCAGGCCAGGCGGCTAGAAGGAAAATCAATAGGGCCATAACCATCTCCCCATAAGAAAGCTATTAGCATAAACCAAGCCATGCAGCCCAATTCATGCACATGCAGAAAGAAGAAGGGTCATTTCTTTTTAACTGCAAGTTTGAAAATGACAGACTTTTGTTAAAAAGAGATTTATGAGTATGACATTTTAAAATAGATTAAAAAATATTTTTAATTGTAATAATATTTCACAATATTACCGCTTTCTGTATTTCCAATCAAATAACTTTAGCTGAGTGATAGTTTTGCATTTCTAAAGACATAAAACATGACAGAGAGCAAATAGTACATAAGCACAAACAAAACCTGTCTGATACAATTTGGCACAGTTTTAAAGAGAAGCAGGCCTCAAATTTTTGGCGTGTGATCAGAGTCAGTAAACAGGTCCTTTTATTGGACTACAGGCCGAGCGTAGCTTGAGCAATCACTGAAGGGTTGAAAGTGTTGAGTTATACTTAATATTCAAGAGTTTATATTGTAACCATCCTTGATGAGGCCCCACGCATACTTCAAAACAAAAGAACAAACTAAAATTTCTGTCCTACTATTTGAAACCTTTATCACACAAAACTCCCTCAGAGTTCCTCATCGCAAAACACTGTCTTCTCTCTGCAATCCCCCATCCTGTAAATCCTATTAAACACCACACACTCTCAGACATGCCTATACATCAAATGGGCAACGCTGTCAAGAAGGAAATGTCACGGGATGCGCCTAGTCCGTGCTTCAGACCATAAAAACAGCCTGTATTTAATTCCACCTCAGAACCTGGATTTGATATACGGCTTTTCGAGCCCCGAGTGGCAGGTTGTTTGCAAGCAAAAGCAATGCAGATCTGCTTAATTGAACGTCCAACAATGCACGAGGAAGGACTTTCGATACCATATGCAGCACAAACATCGATACCACAAATTGCAAGGTTACAGATGTGATAAACAAAATCATAAAGTGAAATGCCTACACAGCCTTTTTGTCCCTCTTATCCTTTGCCAGCGCCTCCCAGAGCCTTTCAACAACAATCCACTTTGTGACGACGGCTCATGGACACACACACAGATGTAAACAATTACACAACCAAAGAAAAGCCGACACACACATGACAATTGGAAATGGGCTTGGATTAGTGAAACTAAAGCCCCAGTGTTTTCATTAATTGAGCCCTGCTGTTAATAACTGGTCGGTGACCTCAAATGTGTTTCCAGCCCAAAGTTTCTGGAAGAGCCCGTCCAATACCTGCCGCTGTGTGGCCGCTCCAAAGAAAACAGAGGCTAGATAAACAACAGAGATCGCTACACGGATTGCGTCACTCAACAGAACTTTTGAAGCAGAATTTTCCGGTGTAAAATGTCACCGGCTATATTAGTGCTAATGATGTCTCGGGGAGAGAAAGAGTCATGACAATAAATATAGCTGATGTTTTACATAGATTTTGACTTGCTATTATTATTATTATTATTATTTAAAAAATAATTTAAAAAACCAATTAAAATGCTGAAATTCTAGGGAAGTTTGGGATAAACTTCTATTATTATATATTATATTAAAGACAGAACTTTTGAAGCAGAATTTTCCAGTGTAAAATGTCACCGGCTATATTAGTGCTAATGATCTCTCGGGGAGAGAACGAGTCATGGCAAAGAACTATAAATATAGCAGATGTTTTACATAGACTTTGACTTGTTATTATTATTATTTAAAAAATAATGTAAAAAAATAATTAAAATGCTGAAATTCTAGGGAAGTGTGTGATAATCTTTTAATATGATATATTATATTTCATCGTTAGGATTTTTGTAATGCCATAGTAAATCTGTAAAACAGGAATATGCCCCCTGCAGACCTTCATGACTGTGTCAAGGTCATTTTCCCATGGTATAACAGCAAAAAAATTAAAATAAAAAATCATAATAATTATTATTTAAAACGATTTAAATAATTATGAAATAAAATAATATATATATATATATATACACTGATCAAGCATAACTTTAATTATGACCACCTTCCTAATATTGTGTTGGTCCCCCTTTTGCTGTCAAAACAGCCCTGACCCATCGAGGCATGGACTCCACCAGACCCCTGAAGGTGTGCTGTGGGATCTGGCACCAAGATGTTAGCAGCAGTTCCTTTAAGTCCTGTAAGTTGCGAGGTGGGGCCTTCATGGATAGGATTTGTTCCACAGATGCTCGATTGGATTGAGATCTGGGGAATTTGGAGGCCAAGTCAACACCTCAAACTCGTTGTTGTGCTCCTCAAACCATTCCTGAACCATTTTTGCTGAAAGAGGCCACAGCCACCAGGGAATACCGTTTCCATGAAAGGGTGTACATGGTCTGCAACAATGCTTAGGTAGGTGTCAAAGTAACATCCAGATAGATGGCAGGACCCAAGGTTTTCCAGTAGAACATTGCCCAAACATCACACTGCCTCCGCCGGCTTGCCTTCTTCCCATAGTGCATCCTGGTGCCATGTGTTCCTCAGGTAAGCGACGCACACGCACTTGGCCATCCACGGGATGTAAAAGAAAACGCGATTCATCAGATCAGGTCACCTTCTTCCATTGCTCTGTGGTCCAGTTCTGATGCTCACATGCCCACTGTTGGCGCTTCCGGCGGTGGACAGGGGTCAGCATGGGTACCCTGACTGGTCTGTGGCTGTGCAGCCCCAAACGCAACAAACTGAGATGCACTGTGTATTCTGACACCTTTCTATCAGAACCAGCATTAACTTCTTGAGCAATTTGAGCTACAGTTGCTCGTCTGTTGGATCGGACCACATGGGCCAGCCTTCGCTCCCCACGTGCATCAATGAGCCTTGGCCGCCCATGACCCTGTCACCAGTTCACCACTGTTCCTTCCTTGGACCACTTTTGATAGATACCGTCCACTGCAGACCGGGAACACCCCACAAGAGCTGCAGCTTTGGAGATGCTCTTACCCAGTCGTCTAGCCAATTTGACCTTAGTCATACTCGCTCAAATCCTTACGCTTGCCTTTCTGCCTTATATATCCCACCTACAGATGCCGTGATGAAGAGATAATAAGTGTTATTCACTTTACCTGTCAGTGGTCATAATGTTATGCCATATATATATATATACACACACACACCGATCTACATTTTAAATTCAGTTTTTACATTTTTTTTTAATTCAAATTGTGCCCCTCCCCCTTTCACCACCACAGACCTTATTTATTTATCCCCTTATTTGTTAAAAAATTCCCCACTATGAGATGCATATTATATCTCTTTATATCTAAAAGTGACAAAATTCCTTTCCTTTTCAAGTTTATTGCATGACTTGAAAGATGATGCAGTTTTTTAACAGTTTTGTCTTTTAGATAAAGAATATACTGAACTTTTCAGAGTATACTTTCAAGAACATTTAAAACAGCCCTGTTCTTCTGTACTTATAAAAAAATCTCCACAAAAGAATCCAAAAATAAGCTATGAATTCCTCTCTGTAATCTGAATTTACTACTCGCATAAGATTTACAACACTGCCAGATCTAAAAATAAACGGGCAGTGCCTTTTTCATATTTTTGAAAAACAAAACCAAACCTCAGTTACAAAACATGGGCATGGCAGCAGGGTGCAGAGCAGATCTGGGTGCAGTGTCATGTGTTATCGACAGCGTCCATCATAGACAATAACCCATCTGGGTGTAGAAGCTGGGACAGCCTAGAGGGATGGGTAAATGAAAGCAGAAACGCGGGCGGATTTGGTCTGCCACACCACAGCTGGTGGAAACGGAGGTCCTGCCAAAACAAACTACATCAAAAACAACACAGTTGCCCTGTCATACACAAGAAAAGCTTGATAAACTGTGGTTTCCCCAAAGAATATTCTCTGCAAATTAAATATTCCAATAGATTTCTAATGCATTAGAGTATAAAGTAGAGTATCATAGAGTATCTAATGCATTAAAGAATATTTGTATCATTGTATTTCTTGCATGATGAAGCTACACTGAAAAAAAAAAAAAAAAANAAAAAAAAAAAAAAAAACGGGGGAAAAAAATTAACTGAAAAATTGCAAGTAAATTTAACAGTTTACAAACTAAACAGTGTCAACACATTGAATTAAACATAACATTTTGAAGTAGAAAGACTGAAATAGTATGCTATTGTAAGACAAATAAAACATGAAAAATATATGTTTATGGTAGGCATTTGATCTGTGAGGACGTGCTAGTCTTGCTCATGAGAGAGACCTTTCCGTGGCCAGACAGTGTAACCACGCAATCCCACAGGACTCGGCAACAGACATTACACAAACATTAATCATCACATTTCCTGACAATGCAATCAGGTTAGTAAGACATGTTCCCCATCTCACAGTTTTTTCCTGCATGCCTGGCAGGTGCAGCTTGAGAAAAGTGACACACCGCAGTGTTTGTGTAGTACATCAAAGCCACACGTGTGTGTTTGTGTGTGTGTCCACTTAAGCATGCGTGAGTGTGTGCACGTCAGGTATTTACTTACGCCCTGAGCTGCTGGTGAAGTTTCCCTGGGAAAGTCGCTAATGTGATTTAAATGAGCATGTATGGCACAAACAGCATCTAGGATCAGAGCGCTGTAATAATAGTATTCAGAAGCAGAGCAAAGGGTCAGACGATACACCCCAAACCACATAACTTTTACTTAGATCAATGCACCAGCACTGCTCCAGGATTTCACAAAGCAGAAAAGAAACAACCTTTTTAGAAGCACTTTCACTTGCTTTTCAGTAATGGGCAGTAAGGGAGTACAAACAACCTCCCTGTGTCCTTGCCCTGACCTGGTGGGACCTCTAAGTGTTTTCAAGGGTTGAAAAAGCACAAAATACAGGGCCTCACAACACTGCAGGTGTGCAAACAAATGTCTATCCCACCGCTCAATATTATACTCAACTGTGTTATCTTTGTGTGTTTAATCTGTGCGATTAAGACACTTCCTGTTATATCGCTTTGATAACCTTGCTGGAAAATCCACTTAGAGATGGTAGCTGAGTTTTGGAACATGATACCTGATTTTAACTTCAAATCGGTCATTAGCTGGTCTAATAAGGTACTTAGCTGGTCTGAGATGTTCATTGACTCTTAGCTTGCCTAAGCTGCACATTAACTGGTCTAAGATGGTCAACGTCTGATCTAAACTGGATATTAACTGGTCTAAGATAGTCATTAGCTAGTCTAAGCTGGTCCAAGTTGGTTATAAGTTGGTTAAGATGGTCAATGGCTGATCTAAACTAGTCTAAGCTGGACATTAGCTGGTGTAGGCTGCTTGTTAGCTGGTCTAAACTGGTCATTAACTGATCTAAGAAGGTCATTAGCTGGTCTAAAACGGTCATTAGCTGGTCTAGGCTGCTCATTAGCTGGCCTAGGTTTGCTCATCAACTGGTCTTAGCTAATCTATGCTGAGTATTAACTTGGTCAAAAATGGTCATTCGCTGGTTATTATCTGGCCTAAGACAGCCCTTATCTGGTCTATGATAGGTATTTGCTAGTCTAAGTTAGCCATTAGCTGGTCTAGACTGCATATTAAGTGGTCTAAGATGGTCACTGACTGATCTAAACTGGTCATTAACTGGTCTAAGATAGTCATTAGCTAGTCTAAGCTGGTCCAAGAAGCTCATCGGTTGGTTAAGATGGTCAATGTCTGATCTAAACTGGTCTAAGACGGTCATTAGCTGGTGTAAGCTGCTTATTAGCTGGTCTAAACTAGTCATTAACTGATCTAAAAAGGTCATTAGCTGGTCTAAGCTGTTCATTAGCTGGTCTAGGCTGCTCATTAGCTGGTTTAAACTGTTCATAAGCTAGAAGCTACTCTTTAGCTGGTCTGAAATAGTCATTAGCTGGCCTAGGTTACTCATTAACTGGTCTTAGCTAATCTATGCTGAGTATCAACTCGTCTAAAATAATCAAAAATGGTAAGTTGCTGGTTAATACGTCTGATTTAAACTGGATATTAACTGGTCTAAGATAGTCATTTGCTAGTCTAAGCTGGTTTAAGGTGGTTATCAGTTGGTTAAGATGGTCAATGGCTGATCTAAACTAGTCTAAGCTAGACTTTAGCTGGTGTAGGCTGCTTGTTAGCTGGTCTAAACTAGTCATTACCTGATCTAAGAAGGTCATTAGCTGGTCTAAGCTGTTCATTAGCTGGTCTAAAACGGTCATTAGCTGGCCTAGGTTGCTCATCAACTGGTTTTAGTTAATCTATTCTGAGTATTAACTTGTCTAATATGGTCAAAAATGGTCATTCACTGGTTATTATCTGGCCTAAGACAGCCCTTATCTGGTCTATGATAGGTATTAGCTAGTCTAAGTTAGCCATTAGCTGGTCTAGATTGCATATTAAGTGGTCTAAGATGGTCATTGACTGATCTAAACTGGTCATTAACTGGTCTAAGATAGTCATTAGCTAGTCTAAGCTGGTCCAAGAAGCTCATCGGTTGGTTAAGATGGTCAATGTCTGATCTAAACTGGTCTAAGACGGTCATTAGCTGGTGTAAGCTGCTTATTAGCTGGTCTAAACTAGTCATTAACTGATCTAAAAAGGTCATTAGCTGGTCTAAGCTGTTCATTAGCTGGTCTAGGCTGCTCATTAGCTGGTTTAAACTGTTCATAAGCTAGAAGCTACTCTTTAGCTGGTCTGAAATAGTCATTAGCTGGCCTAGGTTACTCATTAACTGGTCTTAGCTAATCTATGCTGAGTATCAACTCGTCTAAAATAATCAAAAATGGTAAGTTGCTGGTTAATACGTCTGATTTAAACTGGATATTAACTGGTCTAAGATAGTCATTTGCTAGTCTAAGCTGGTTTAAGGTGGTTATCAGTTGGTTAAGATGGTCAATGGCTGATCTAAACTAGTCTAAGCTAGACTTTAGCTGGTGTAGGCTGCTTGTTAGCTGGTCTAAATTAGTCATTACCTGATCTAAGAAGGTCATTAGCTGGTCTAAGCTGTTCATTAGCTGGTCTAAAACGGTCATTAGCTGGCCTAGGTTGCTCATCAACTGGTTTTAGTTAATCTATTCTGAGTATTAACTTGTCTAATATGGTCAAAAATGGTCATTCACTGGTTATTATCTGGCCTAAGACAGCCCTTATCTGGTCTATGATACATTTACATTTACATTTATATTTATGCATTTGGCAGACGCTTTTATCCAAAGCGACTTACATTGCATTATACTATACATTTGTATCGGAGTATGTGCAATCCCTGGGATCGAACCCATGACCTTGGCATTGCTAGTGCCATGCTCTAACCACTGAGCTACAGGAAAGCTAGGTATTGATAGGTATTAGCTAGTCTAAGTTAGCCATTAGCTGGTCTAGATTGCATATTAAGTGGTCTAAGATGGTCATTGACTGATCTAAACTGGTCATTAACTGGTCTAAGATAGTCATTAAGCTGGTCCAAGAAGCTCATCATTTGGTTAAGATGGTCAATGTCTGCTCTAAACTGGTCTAAGACGGTCATTAGCTGGTGTAAGCTGCTTATTAGCTGGTCTAAACTAGTCATTAACTGATCTAAAAAGGTCATTAGCTGGTCTATGATAGGTATTAGCTAATCTAAGTTAGTCATTAGCTGGTCTAGACTGCATATTAAGTGGCCTAATATGGTCGTTAACTGGCCTAAGGAAGTCATTAGCTAGTCTAAGCTGGTTAAGATGGTCAACGGGTGAACTAAATTTATCTAAGCAGATCATTAGCTGGTCTAAACTGATACCAGATTAGGCTGTATTTTCCAGCAGGGAAGACTCATTGGGCGCATGCTGCTGCTAATGTAACTTCTCAGCTGGGCTAACAGACAGCTGCCAATCTCTAATAAGCAGCCAAAGTGGCCTGCGAGTGCCGCATCTGTTGTGGTTTTGGCATGCACGGCAGAAACTGCCACAAAGAAAACTCCCATCCTTTTTAAAAACCATAAAAAGGCCGCACTCTGTGCAGGAGGGAAACAAGAAAAAATGAAGGAAAACAAAAAAATTGCTGGCTAAACATATTGTTATTGAATGGAAAAGTCAATTTTCTGAGAAGTGTTGAAAAGGCGCCACAGAACTGATGTTCTGCATCCAAGCTGAGTCCAATAGACTCATCCCTATTATTAGTCGAGCATGGTTACAGTGCAGCACAGATTTCTAGGATGGAGATGAGTCAGCTGAGATATTGAATATGGTGTAATATCTTGTAATCTGGGCCCTGTGAGTCATATGTGAATTATGTATATGCGGTTAAAAACAGCAACAACATGACTACTCCACTGATTGCAATTCATAGGTCATGCCTACAGCACACTAATGCTATCTATTACACACTATCAACTCAAGCACAGGGCCAGAAATAATCGCACATTGCTATAGCTTCATTCTCTCAAGCCATTATTCTCTCTCTTCCATGAAGTCATACAGTATGATAGATCTGAGTGAGGACAAAGAACAAATTTAAGCTATTATTTCCTTTAAATATTCCCCATCCTCTGTATGTCTAAAATCCCATACTTGTGCATACTGTAGTCTAGAACCAAATTATGTTTAAAAGTCAATGACATTCTTGATTATTGAGACTTAAAAGACTATCATGCACTTTCATAATCTGCCAAAAAGCGGCTTGAACATTCTGCTAAATTTTTACTTTTATGTTTGACTAAAAAAAAAAAAAAAGTTTGAGGCAGTTTTCCCTGGGAATCGAACCATGACCTTGGCATTGCTAGTGCAGTGCTCTATATTGTTTGAGCGACAGAAAGGCTCTTTTTTTTGCTAATTTATTAGTAATATAATCTAATTTTTATAATCAATTAAATATATCTAATTTTTGTTTAGTTTAAGTTCTTCATCTTATATTTATATTTTGCTATGTCATAGAGGCTGGATTCGAACCTGCATCTCTCATAAGCACATGCACTCCCCAAAGTGACACAGCTTTGACCTTATCTCTTTTTTAAACAATGTTTCTACTTTTTTTATTGTTTTCGTCCCTCTCTCTCTTATTGCTTTGCGGTGGAGTGCATTAGCACAGGCGATTCCAAAATTGTGTAAAACTATTTCTGTTTGACATCAAAACAAACCAGAGTAAATGAGCTAACGGCATCTGCCAACAGAAATATGAGAAAATATGAGTACACTCGCTCTTTCAGTGATGGAGTACAGCAGATCCAAAAGAGTGTGCCTTGCTTTGAGCCCTGTGAGGCTGGCTGCGGTCCCTGCATGCTGTGTTAGCGAACAACGGTCCTGTAGCAATCCTATTCCTTCTCTCGTCCATCCCTGTGCTCTGCTATAAAGAGATAACACACCACAATCCTGGCAAAACCACTAATGGTGCTGTAAAACTGTCTTTCCCGACTGGCAAAGACACTCCAGTTCAGCAGGACGCATGGGCGAGCGTATGTAGAATTCCCCTATACTGTTAATGCCAGTTTAAGAGTGAATACCATTGCAAACAATGGGATACATTCAGCATGGGCAGATACCACACAGATGCTGGCTTAGATTTAACACATCCTCAACATACGGTGTGGGCGAGGATCTGCATTTTGTCATGAAGTCTTTATGTGAGCGTGCCTTTGTATTTTACAACTCTGTAAAGCAGATTCACATCAGTGGACGAGGGAAAGAGGCTATAAATGAAGAACCAGGACACAGACGTGATTGAAGGATGTCCAACATTGTTACCAGCCCCAAATGCCCCTTTTGCGTAGATTATTTCTAAATACCACAATAAATTTGCATCAAAAAAAAAAAGACATCTGTCCCATATGGAAGTAAACTGCTAAACCAGCTCTGCTCACCCTCATGTTGTATAAATGATTTTCTTCCTTCAATGGAGCACAAAATATCCAAGCCACGTTTTAATACTATGAAAGTGAATGAATAATGTGAATAAAAAATGGGACTTCCAGTCTTCAAATAGGAGACAAAAGCAGAATAAAAATGGCCTATACAACTTGTGCACTAAATTCAAGTCAGGAGATGTCATAATAACTATGTGTGAGGAACAGACCAAAAATTGATATGCAAGTTGAAAAGATCAGTCAAAATTGTGAATTAAACATTCATAGTTTTGTCAACTGATTCATTCAAATTATCAGACTCAAAATAACATTTTGTTCATGAATTTGCCACTTCTCATGAATAAGTTAGGACAGTTATCAAGATTCGATAACTGTTCCTCACAAAGTGATTCAGAATACTTATATCACATACTTAAGTCACTTGGATCCATTTTATTGTACTTTTATAGTGCTTTATACAGTTATACAGTATACAGCAGTGGTTCTCAAACTTTTATGGTCACACCCACCGTTAAAAAACCTTTTTAAAAATCTGGCTACCAAATAATAAAAGATTATTTAAATTGAAAAATGTAATGAAAACACTTGCAATAGTTTCACTTCATGTTTTAGGAAAATATAACAGTAGGAGACAATAATAGATCAGAGCATAACTTTTAATTTAAAGGTGCATTGTGTAAATTGTAGGAGGATCTATTGACAGAAATTCAATATAATATACATAACTATGTTTTTGGTGGTATATAAAGACCTTACATAATGAACCGTTATGTTTTTATTACCTTTTTTATTACCGGGTAGCCTTACATGTTACGTCGCCATTTTGCACCGGCATGTTTCTACAGTAGCCCTAAATGGACAAACTGCTCTACAGAGTGCGTTTCGTCACTATGTTGTTGTTGTTCTTCTTTGTTAGTGTTTTTAGAGGCAGCTTGTATCGTCACTACATTGAATACGCATGAAGAATGAGTAGTAGTAGTTGTCTGGTTTATTATAAGCAGAGACCGTTCTTTGTTAGAAGTAAGAAGAAACCTCAATGCTTGACTGGCTACTCTCTTCTGTCTCAGAAAATGACCTCTTTGTCCTGTGTCGGCCACCGTAGCTTCTCTATGTGCTTTGAAAGGGAGGGGTGAGCGGTGGACTGAGCAATTCGCAACCTCACAGCTAGATACCGCTAAAATGTACACACTGCACCTTTAAATAAACAAAAAAATGTAAATATTTCAGTGATGCTTTGGATGAACAATATATAGCAAGTGGCTGCAGTTAACTCTTTTGACAGCCTTCTCGCCACAACATGGCAGCGGAGTGGCTTGTTCACAATAGCAGCTTGTGATGCCGTCCGCTGAAGAGGTGCTTTTCTATGGCGAAGAACTTCTATGTCGAGCTTGTTCAGACGGTGACAAGTCAACTGTCTGAAGAAGAACGATTTAGTGGAAGTGGTATTCGCTGCTGCTTTATAAAGGCAGAGTGCCAACCGCTATTGACACACTTGAACGCCGTTGCAACAGCTGTTTTCTTTTTCTTTTCTTTTTTTATTCTTTTTTCTGATGATCTACCAGGGCACGCCCCACACTTTGAGAACCACTGGTATACAGCATCCAAAACATGTTGGAGGCAATTTTCCTACTGTCAGATCAGTGGTCTCCATATATCTTAGGATTATGGGTCACAACAGATAGGCCCTGCAGAATTCAGAACACCAATCAGTTTAATCAAACTAAATCCCTTTGTCATGCTGGGACTGTTTAAACAATAAGCTTTCATTGAGCATTCAGTCATCTTCCCTTGACCTGACACAGATAAATATCCACCCTGGTGTTTTGTTTCGCACAGAGGTTGCGTCGCATGGTGGCAAGGAGTGAGTTATCATCTGGAAATAGAAGCATAATTCTCTTTCTTCATGCAGGTGATGATTCAATCAGCCACTGCTTGATGTTTTATTCATCTGCCCCCCCCACAGCTGCCTGAAGATAGAAACGCTGTCAGGATTGTGAAGGGTCAAACTGCGAGGCTACCATCAATCTAATGCTATTAGATTTTTTAATGATCATTGTTCTTTTATATATATATATATATATATAT
>RJVU01079805.1:11873583-11888420 GCA_003731715.1 Anabarilius grahami | reverse complement strand
AGATTTCTTTGTATTTCTCTTTTCATTTACAGTATTTTTTTAGCCCGGTACAATAGTAAACTGTTTAAGTGTATTAATAACACTAATAATTAGGGCTGGGTATTGACACAATTTTCACGATTTCGATTCGATAACTATTCACATGCTTTCGATTAGATTCGATAAGATTACAATTTCGATTTCGATTCGATATAGATTATTTTGGATGTAGTATTTCAGTTACAGTATATGGCACATTTTCTAGAGGAATAAAATCTCTCAACTAATGCTGTAAACTACACATGGGAGTCAGTTGGTACAACTATAATAATACTGAAGCTTAAATTAACTTATTTATATACAAACACTTAAATTACACTCAATGATGGTTTTATTATAAATAAAGTTTTTTTTTAATATAAACATTTAAGTCGCGTCTGTCATAACTGATTTATTCAAACATGCATTAAAAATTTAAGAACATTAAAAATTATAATGGATATGTAACGGTGCATAGCTACATTTATCAGAATGTTGCTTTCTAGAGTACACTTTTCTAGCTGACTAATGAGTTTATGGTCACTGAATATGTTTTTCTGAGGTAAATGTGACGTTACGTGATATTGTTTACAAGCTGTTTTGTTGATGTCTTTCCGAGGTTGAAACACTGATTGAGCTGTTACACGAGATATGATATGGATTGCAGTAAGTTGTACTGTATATTTTAACATACCTTCAGATGTGTAGTCGTGTTTATTTCATGCTGTAACTGGTATTGAAGCGGAGGAAAGGATGTTCACATGTGCTCGTGCTGCCGCTTCTCTTTAACTGAGGCGCTAAAGCGATCTGTCACGTCACATTAAACAGCGCCAAAACTATTTATTTTTTGAATCTCATAATAAGATGGACATCATTTGAAATCTGAGACTTTGCTTCATATCAAAAGTAACAAAGCACAAAGATTATTGTGATGTATTGGATGGGAGGCACAACATATTCTGCTCATTTGTCAACTGAAAACAGACTACACTAAATGATTCTTGGGATTTAAGAATCGATATCGGTTCGTAAAAATGAGAATCGATTAAAATCGAGAATATTTTTTACCCAGCCCTACTAATAATACATGTGAATTAATAATTGTACGTGACCATATTGTACTTTTGATTTTAATAGTTGAACTGTGCAGACTTCGCTGTCAGATAGGGCTGCTGCTTCAGACTCTAGAACAAAAAGTTTCTTTCAACTGCCCTGCAACAAAAGCTGAAACAGGTACATTCTGCACTTTCAACATGGTAAGATCTCAAACCACAGCTGGCGCTAGAAGTGGGAAAGTTAAAATCGAACTTTGCACAATACATCTTTTGTCCTTTAACTTTGCTATACTTTAAATAATTCAAGTCTTTGAGAATTACCCAATGGTGTTTATAAAGGGTACTATATAGTACTGTAATTCCACATCCATTACTTCTGCAGACCACCTAAGCGAGAGCAGACTCCAGAGCGGTGAGTGTATGTTAACAGCGAGGACCACCAGTTCAGTCCATTGCGGGTGACATTTCCTTTCTCTGACCACAAGAATGCCCAGCATCTGAGAAACAGAGCGCATAACGGCTGCAGCCAAGCACAAGTATTCATCAGCTCTTACTGTTTCAAGCTGTTTCAACTTCAGTTCACACTCACCGTGTCAAAATCTTGTTTCACAGAACATTCCATTTCATTATTCTGTTTCCATCAAATGTGAGATGTGAAGTCTGGTGTGGATACTAAAGAACAAGCTGTCTTTGGCAGTTTGCACACTTGGTTTGCGGTTCGCTGGTGTGCACCCGAGTTTGGAAAAGTGCTTTCACACCGACTGAAAGAAGCGAACAGCTCTAGTGTGAAAGCAGCCTTTATCTCGCTCTGAATTCAATGTTCTGCATGCGTTATAAAACATGCACCACCACCGAAACCAACATGACTCAACACATAAGGCCGCTAGTCATTTTTACGGTCCTGTTTAATAGAAATGGTTGGTAGCAGCGGTTAAGCGTGGGCAGCAGATCCAAAGGGCTCTTCAAATGGACCATATGGTACTACTGAGCATCCGAAGGCACCAAGAAAAAGATCGGAAGCGCTAATGTTTGTGGACTCCGTCACGGTCCTCACTCTGGACACCTGGGGGAAATCAAGAGCTGCCAAACACCTCCCGGAAAAACAGCAAACAGCGTGATTTATCTGATTATGTGGTCAGCTTCCTCTTCGCTCAACAAAACTAATGACTGTTAGTCTTTTGCCGAGTACTTGTTTTTGTTGTTTTGGAGGTTCGATGAGAGGAAACATGCTGCTCGGCATAAACACTCTACCATAAATAGGTCATTTGTGTCAGATGTAATCAACAGGATAACATTTTGTGAGTTCAGATAGGTGTAGATGGTTGAATACGGAAATAAGACGACCAAAGCAGCAGTTCTTCAATTTCTCTAGAACATCTGCCACTAATTCCAAATTTGCCAGCCCAGAGGTGTCTTGGTTTAGCCAGGTTACACAATACTGATCCACTGGGTAATTACGGCAATTGTGTGGCTGCACATACAAGGCTAAATGCCTTGGCCTGCCACATCATTACATCAATTACTTAGGCTTTCTGGAACAGTGTCTCTTCTGTGTAATTACATATTTAGGGCATTATAGTCATTTAAAACAGCAGTATAACATGGACAAAAGAGGGTTAGTAAAGAAAACAACCCTAATGCTGTGTAAAATGTTAAATTAACTAGATTTACCAATCTATAGAGGCTTTTCAAAATTATGGTTATTATGGTGAAGAATTAGGCTTGTGACGCTATATTTTGCCATACTTATGTGTTACAATGAAAGCTAATTTGGGTCAATAAGCTATAAAAAAAAGTAAACTATTAACAACAAAACAGTAACAGAATAATAACATAATAGAATACTTTAGCCAAAAATGTATTTTCAAAACTGTATGAAAGCATACAGTGAATTTGAAGTAGTACAAATGAGATTTTCCCCTAATTATAACTTAGATTTCAGTATGTGTTCTTCAAACCAAAATTTAAGGAATATAGCAAACTGGCAACTGAATACCGTTTTCCATGTTGTTTTCGGAGCTTGACAGTATCTGTCCCAGTTCACTGTACGAAAAAACAACATGAGGCTGATTAAATGATGACAGATTTTACATTTTAAGGTGAAATATTTATTTAAGTTTCTATGAAGGTCACAGTTTTAACCACCTGAGACACTGCTTGTTTGAACAAGAAATCTTTTGAAAGAAAGCAAAATTTGTCAAGGTTGGATGATACAGTATGGCCGTGCTCCATTCATTTATTCATCATTACTGAATCAGTAAGACCTTGCAACTGTGATCTTCTCTTGGGATGAGGATGAAAATAGAGAAGGATGGAACTGAATGGAAGCTATTTGTGCCACAGAAGTAATCTTGTTGGAACCTGTAGCTTGATCTTTGTGAAGGATAGGCTCTGAAGAATGGGCTAGCCAGTTTTAAAAGAATGCCTGTCAAAATATGGAGGAATAACTCACAAAAAGGCTTGCACTCCCACCTTGCATGTGAAGACACATATGTTCACTTATATACGCAGAGAGAAAAGTCAATATCCTGAGGCAAAAACTGAGCGTAGAGATGAAGTTATGTAATATCGCACAATAAGGATGGATCAATGAATAGATGGATGGATGGATGGATGGATGAACGGATGGACGACAGATAGACAGACAGACTGACTGACCGAAAAACAGATAGACTTAAAGGGTTAGTTCACCCAAAAATGACATTTCTGTCATTAATTACTGACCCTCATGTCGTTCCACATCCGTAAGACCTTCGTTCATCTTCGGAACAAAAATTAAGATATTTTTGATGAAATCAGAGACTTTTTTTTTTTTATCCCCCATAGAAAGCAACGTAATTACCACATTCAAGGTCCAAAGAAGTAGTAAAAACATCATTAAAATAGTCAACGTGACTACAGTGGTTCAACCTTAAAGCTATGAAGCGATGAGAAGTACAAAAAGTATTCTCGTTGCTTCATAACATTAAGGTTGAACCACTGTAGTCACGTAGACAATTTTAACAATGTATTTACAACTTTTCTCGACCTTGAATGTGGTAATTACGTTGATTTCTATGGGGGATAAAAAAAATCTCTCGGATTTCATCAAAAATATCTTAATTTGTGTTCCGAAGATGAACAAAGGTCTTAAGGGTTTGGAATGACATGAGGGTCAGTAATTAATGACAGAAATGTCATTTTTGGGTGAACCAACCCTTTAAATTTACAGTCAACAGCCAAACTTACTACACCTGACAGGCTGGCACCATCTTAAAATATAAAGAGCGTGAGAGAGTTTTAGTGTGCGCCTCCAGCAGTTTCTCACTTTAAGTGAGCATGTAGGTGTACGCTCGTATTTTCAGAGAAAACACATTGAAATATCAGTTTAACTTAGAATCACCCTCGCCTTCCTTCATAAAACTGTCCATCAAGAACGCAATCCTCAAATGAGCACACCAGTGCCTTGAAAACCAACTCGAGCAGAAATCACGCAAGCCTGTTGGGCTTAAATAACACAAAATAAAGTGGCAGAACATGGGATGACAGAACACAGGAAAAAAAGTGTCAATTACATCCCCATAAAGGGCAAAGCTAAAGATCACCATCTCAATGAAGACAAGGTTTCTAGTGTTAATGCAAGATATTACTTTCTGTTCTACAAGATAGTGATAGCTTCCTCTTGTCTCTCGCAGACAGACAGTTAAATTACTATTCTCAGAGCTGACTGGGTCCAGAAGAGAAATCAGCCTCTGGGCTACATGTCTCATGCTTAAATCCTAAACCCTCATTTCCGTAGTCTTCATCACTGCACTTCCCAAAGAACACACTCACTGCCACTGAGACAGAGGCTGTTAAATAACTTCTGTTTCTGAAAGAACAAGCTAAACAATAATGACCTTTTTCATAAAATAAAGGAATATTATACAAAATAAAAGTGTTTTTGTTATTATAATTATAGCCCGGAATAACATATAAAATGAATGTAGAGAAAACTGAATTTCTGAATTTATATATTATATTATATTTTGCAGTATTTCCATTCAATAACCCGTCTTTCTCCCCAAAATACCCTTCTTTCTCTCTACTGACTATTTTATCAAAGATGTAAGAAAGCTGAATTTAATAGCTCATTACTGTCAGACATCTAAAAAGGTTGCGCTGTCTATGTTAGTAGTGACAAATGATGGTTGCAAAATTATGTGCAAGTGTTTCGAATTAGGTGAGAACAGTCATTAAATCAAGCGGATTGATTAATGCCCTATTGGAGAGAGAATCCATTCTGTATCCCCACAGGAATATGTTTGTTGCCACACGCAAGGTCCAGTGCTACGTCCATTTACTATAGCTCCCTCTGCTGGTCATGGTGCAGTGAGGTGAGAGTCAAGCCAACACAGCATCCACACACACACACATACACACACACTATCCCCTACCCCTAAACATAATACCTTCCGTTTTTAAAACCATAAATGAACTTTCAAGTCGCTTTGCTAACTTCTGCCACCCCTAACTCTTTTATACAGCTTTGGAAAGCCTTGGAATTTCTCAGGACACCTATTTCAGTGATATCTGTCAGGCTGAAGAGCCATTTTATGTGTGCTATTCAAAAAATCAATTGCAACACCTTTAAACACGCTTGAATCCCCCTAAAAATGAATGAACAATTGCGCCTCTTCAACGTCCACTCAGAAATCCTCATACTTGAAGTCTAACAAAACATAAAATAAATAAGTGAATAAATGTGTCATCAAGTATCACGGCTTCTTCTCCAGGAAGAAATCATAAAGCATGCAAAAGCAGCAGGCCCGCTGAGCTCTAAAAAACACAGATTCGCTCATGCAGACCAAGAAACTATCCGTCCAGATATTGACATTCACAGCACTATGTTTCATCTCTCCCTCTCTATGCTTGATATGGTAATAATACACCATCTCATCTCTCAGCCTACCCCTCTTCAATTAATTCAAATCCAATTAACTCTCCCACTAGCTTAACGAATGACTAATTCAATTTAGACAAAACAAATAAGCATTGGATGGCGCCCTTATCATCGCTTCCGTGACATTCTTTTTTTTTTTTCAAATTGCCGTCTATCCCTGAAAATCTGCGGAGGCTGAGGTTTATTGATGCCCCGTTATCTTGTTAAATCAAATCAGTGTGACATCCAATGTAAACTCAAGCCGATAAGGACGAACACACGGGAACATCGCCAAACATGCGCACATACACGGGCGGCCACACAGAAAACCTCTCAAGCTCCTCCAGGGCAAACAAGTCATGGCATTTGACAGCACGGGTTTCTGTAGTATGAGTCACTGACAGCATAAAGCCTCACAAAACCGCCAATCTGTTTTATTAGATACCTGCAGTTATCATCATAAAGTTGTTTACATGCTCCTGTCAATTTCAAACATGCCTCGGGCTTCAAGCCTATTTCCAGGCTACAATACATTTAATTCATAGGCGTTTCTTATTTAGGGAGGCTGAATAGTGGATGTAAGATGTCAGTTTCCACAGGTGTCCTGGCAGAGTAACCACAGGTGTACTTCATCACGTAATGCTGGCATTTGACAACCACAGTCTCGAAAATGTCTTTTAAACTCAGGGTATATTTACACAACAATAATGTACTAAAAGGGAAAAGTTTTTTCTTTATACAAATGACAACATTATCAAAACTATCCTCATTCACACGGATCCACGAAAAAGACTAAAAATGTTGTATTACGCATGCCAGACAAGTAGTTGGCGATGTCACATTGTAAAGACTATGCTTCTGCGCATACGCATTCTTTTACAGAGCATTCGCGCCAAACGTGCATGCCTATCCACCTTATTTTTACAGTTTACAGTTTACCGCGCTTTTATAGCAGTTAATAATTTAGATACAAATGAAGATATTTTTGATAAAATCCGATGGATCAGCGAGGCCTCCATTGCCAGCAAAATAATTAACACTTTCAGATGCCCAGAAAGCTACTAAAAGCATATTTAAAACAGCTCAACCTTAATGTTAGGAAGCAACGAGAATGCTTTTTGTGTGCCAAAAAAAAAAAATAAATAACGACTTTATTCAACAATATCTAGTGATGGGCGATCTCAAAACACTGCTTCATGAAGCTTCGAAGCTTTACGAATCTTTTGTTTTGAATCAGTAAATTGATTTCAGAAAACGAGGCTTCGTTATGTCATAAGTGTTTCGAAATTTCAATGGTTCACCACTGGGGGCGTGACTTTTGCAGTTTGATACATGCTCCGAACCATTGATTCGAAACAAAAGATTCGTAAAGCTTCGAAGCTTCATGAAGCAGTGTTTTGAGATTGCCCATCACTAGATATTGTTGAATAAAGTCATTATTTATTTATTTATTTTTTGGCACACAAAAAGTCTTCTCGTCGCTTCATAACATTAAGGTTGAACCACTGTAGTCACATGAACTTTGTTTTAAAACAATATGAACTGTCTTTAGTAGCTTTCTGGGCATCTGAAAGTGTTAATTATCTTGCTGGCAATGGAGGCCTCACTGAGCCATCGGATTTTATCAAAAATATCTTCATTTGGGTTCAGAAGATGAATGAAGGTCTTACGGGTGTGGAACGACATGAGGGTGAGTAATTAATGACAGAATTTTCATTTTTGGGTGAACTAACCCTTAAAAAAGAACAAACTTTAAAAAAAAAAAAAACTAACATAAAATATAACATTTAATATTCAATTAATATTTTTATGTTATGAACAAATTAAGTTAGATCACTTTGTTTATGTGCTAAATATTGTAAAATTTGAGGAAAATTGTGGAAAATACACACACACACACACAGATTTCATACTTTCAGCTCAAGCAGATTAATCTCCTATTTACCAGTCATTAAAATAATACATTTTTCGATGTTTTTCTTACAAAAGAAATTACACTTTCTTCAAAACATTAATTAGTTGTAAGATCCAAAGGTTATTTATATACAGTATATGTGGATTTAATAACTGTAAATATAGTGTAATACAATATTTAAATATTTCAATGACCATTTAAAATGAAAGACTGGAGCAAAACATTTTTGGACTGTGTAACATTTTTGTTTCCAGTTAATTCTGTTAATAAGCATTCTTTATTAGTTACTGTTGCTACAAAGTTATTGGAATATCAGATGTTCTTTGAGTTCAACTCACCCTCACATATTATTGAACAGATTGCTACCACAATTTTATTAGTTGTAAATACTGTATTAATATTTTGCAGTGCTATTTTTTATATTTTCTGACAATAGTAAAAACATTTAAATTGTCATGGTAATTTTTTTTTTTGTGTGTGTGTGTCAGAAATAATTTTTTTTTTCCTTGTATACTTTTTGAAAAACAGACAATTTTACAGAAAGTGAGACATTTAGGTTAGAGTTATTTTAATGGCAACTTCAAATCTTTTAAAAACTAGAGGTATATTCATTCCAATAAAAACGTCAGTACAGCAAGAATCAATGCACATAAGGCAAGAAATATCCCTTGGAGCCACATCAGCTCATATTCAGGTAAAGGGCTGATTCCCCCTAAAGACTGAAATCCAAGAAGCTCTGGTTTAATTCCTACTGTACTGTAGCAATAGTGACAGATCAGCCCTTCGGCCTGGATTGAAAACTCATAATTAATCTCGTCTTTGGTACGAGGAGCGGGTCAGCCTGGCCTCTGGTTCGGGATACGACTGATTGATAGCAGCCCTGCTCGCGCTCTCCAGGCTCTGATCAGATTTACTGTGTGTAATTGAAGGTTGGACTCAAGTACTTCCTCCGACCGCGACCAAGAGGGTTTCTGCCACCGGGTCTCCTCTGAGCCAAAAGTGGTGAGTGATTTGTGAGGTGAACTTCTATTGCTCTGAAAAGTGCCTTTACGGTGACTCGGCGTATGCATATGAAAAAAATCCCGGAGTACAATGCTTTTACACATCGGAACAAAGTGGCTCATTCATACAGAAGCTCACTTTCTTTCTGATGAGGTGAGCTCATAAATAAAAGAGGGATGAGAGCGAAGGGAGGAAAAGCGGGCCTCCCCACTGAAAGGCGACGAGGGAACGGTGTTTGCTTTCCAGCAAAAGGCGAGTGCATACAGGAAATGCCCCACGGCTTGACGTGTTTTCTTACAGTCGCTAAGCCTAGGAAAACAAAGAAAAGAAAATGCCATGAAAGAATACAAGACAATGGAAAGATCACTGTCACACACGCCTGTCCTTTAAGGACGAGACGGTCGTGAAGGAAAACACTGCAACAAAGACAACAGTCGCGGCTATGAATGGCCTCTCTTTCAGTTCTTCCCTCAATTCCTGTTGAATAAGTCAGGCCTGTCAAAGATAAGATTAATAAAACACAGACGGGCCTGCAACTCACATTGAAGAGAGTGACGGCGTGATTTTTCCGACAGGTTGCTGTCTGCTGGGGCTTTGCTCTGATCTTCAGAAGCCGTTGGAAGCGATTCGTTGAGGTTTGACTCAGCCGGCTGGATCCTGAATCATCAGCGGCAATCTTCTCTTATCCAGATCTGACCCCTAGTAAAAACTTTCTGCTGCTGGTTTATATGACCTAACTGTGCATTTTCAAACAAACAATGGATAGTATTATGCAATAAGTGTTGCAACAGAAGGAAAACATGGGTGGTCTGTGTTCAGTCATCAATAACTGCACTGTATTCAAGGAATGAACAATGGTTTGTTAATCTCGCTGATAATGCTGTGAGCTACAACCCATGGTAGAATAATCACGGTGACTTTATGTGTAGACACTTCAACTCAACTGTTTAAATCAAACTTCAAGCTGTATTAACTTAAGTATGTAAATAATCCACATATATAATGGAAAATCTGTAGTTGGAGAACAGAGAGACTGAAATATTACCTAATTTATGGTGGGGGACTCACAGTGGTCCCCCAAATCAAAAGAACCCACCCCTTGTCTCCATGAGTCTGATGTGTTATAAAAGTAGTTAAATATCTGTAGGATGATGAGGGATGAATTATGCATTACTTAGGGGTTTAAGCATTCTCCTAACGCTAAGAATGAGCAATAATAGTGATGGTTGTGTTAGCAAACATATCTAATGTGAACAAAGAAAGATGAGGCCAGAGATGGAAGTGTATTACAATATAGAGCAGCTCTATATACATCATATCCATCATTATTCAAATGACAGAGAAAGACAGATAGTGGATGATATGAGAACAAATGTGTAGAGTGCTGTGGTGATAAGAGATGTAATTTTAGTTCATCTGCTGTAGTTGCTGTGAAGCATTTTTCAATAGATACCTGGGCACAAACATAAGGCTTAAAAGGGAAAGTTCACTCAAAATTGCAATTCTGTCATTATTTACTCAATCAAATGTTCCAAACACGCAAGTCGACGTACACAAAGAATGTGTTTTTGCATACAAAAGCGCTGCTTTCCATTGTTTTTCTATGTAAACATGCTAGATGGACGTGTTTGACCGTTGAGCTTGTGTCTTTTGCAAAACTCTAGACCTCTTTTTTCTTCCACTGCCCTGCAGTTTTAAATGCAAAATACGAGTTCTGTGTAAATAGATACTTAGATTTCCACAAGTCTAAAGGTGCGGTCACACTGCACTTTTTGTCACATTGATGAATGCGTCAAACCGAAAACGCAAGCTTTCACATTTCGCTGCATTCTAAAGTTCAAGTTTGGTGAACTCTGACCTGCAAATACGCATCACGTGAAGACGTGCGACCAGCAGAAGATCGATTCGTCACGGTATGACATCTTGGCTGAATTAAAAGAATGGCATTTTTGCAGTAAAGTCGAGTAGGTTGTATATTTCATGTTTTTAAAAAAAGACGCTGTAGACCGTGACGTCATATCATGACTGTTGCAGCATCCAATGAAATTTCGAACGCTCAAAGTCTAGTGTGACCGTGGCTTAAGGTGACAAATCTAACACACAAAAGGTGAATATGTAAAGAATATGCAGGCTACTGTTTTCATTGTAATGAAAATGAATGTGGACTGAGATTGTCAAGCTCCAAAACACACAATAAAACTTTCATAAATGTAGTTCATATGACTTGTGCACTGTGTCATTCACTAAACAAATCATTATTTTGAGTAAGATCTTTTCAATGAATCCTTTGGTTCAGTTTGCAATAATGGTCTGAATGATTCATTCTATTTTATAACTAAATAAGATATGGAATTGGAATATAGCAATCGAATCGTAAGAGTTGTAAGTATTCGTTAGTAAGACACTTTTTAATACTTAATACTTTTATGGTGCTTTTGTGTCATTTTGAAGCTTGAAAGCATGAAAGCACTTTTACATTCCATTCATTGCAATTGCATGTAAAAGAGCAGGAAGAACATTTTGCGAAATATCTCCTTTTGTTTTTCCTCAGGAGAAAGAATGCCATATGGTTTTGGAACAGCATAAGGGATGAGTAAATGATGAGCACATTTAAGCATTTAAGTTTTGAAACAACCACACACACACACACACACACACACAGACAGACATACACACACACACACACTAGTAAAAATCAAAATAATCATGCAATCAGTTCCTGTGAACTTTGAAATATCCCCAGTTGGAGACAGGTCTCATGATAAGCACCTGGCTGACATAATGCGTGACCTTTTGTTCTTGATGAAACGATTTGGTTTTGGTGCCGCAACTCTTCAGAACTCCGGCCTCCACTTCCTAATAGCACGCTCAATTGACCTTCACATAATCAGGGGAGTCATCCGAGCTTCCAGCAGCACAGCTTCACTGCACTCATTACACAAACCAAAGGGCTGCTGCTTTTTACTGTCTTTTCTGCTGGTAAAAAGTGTGTAATACTTAACTTCCGTTTGACCGACACCGTTTGTGGGTTCATTCCGGTTGTGATGGAAATCTACGGAGAAGAAGAAACACTATACATTGACAGAATTGTGGAGAGAGGCCAATATGCACCGCTTGAACTCAGACAAACCTGTCATACCAAGTATGTCCAACAGATGGCAGTGTTAAGTCTGTTCAGTCTGCTACAGGGTAACGTGAGGTGGTGATTCTCTCTGGACACTTCAGATGGTGGTGTGCAGAGACACAGCCTCAAAGGAAAGGCGAGTTTTATTAAAGGAATCATCTAAAAATACACCTTTCCTGTCTCTAAAATGATCAAGCTCTTCAAATATCGGCAGCAGTGCACTGCTGTGTCCGCAGACAGACAGCAGTCAGTAAGCAGACAGATAGTCTGACAGGCTCTAATGGCCTCAGAGTCAGCAGTTATTTACTCTCGCCATCGACTGACTCGCTTATTTTAGAGAGCCAAATCAATCTTTCTCCTGCCAAGCTGGCACAAGTAACATGGACAACTTGGATGTTTAATGTAAGGTGCAAATCCTCAGCTTACACAATATTGTTTGCTTACATAGAGCAACAGGAACGTTTTACACAATCTGCATGAAAATGATATATATATATATATAGCTTGAATTCAGGTTGATTGGGACACTTTTTCCAATTCATCCCTGTGGCAAAAAAGTGTCCCAATCACCCTATATATATATATATCTATCTCCCCTGCCTCCAAAATGTCACTTTTACCATGGATGGATGGATGGATGGATGGATAAAAAATAAATAAAATTCCCTCTAAGCTGTTATTATTTAAAAACGTGCTTGATGCACAGAGCTTAAAACATCCCTCGTGTTCTCAAAGCGTAAGCAAATCTGCATTTTCCACAGTGGAAAATCTTCAGTCAGGAGTGACTGGGTTTATTTTCTTTTTCACATGACTCACAAGATAATACTAAAGCAGGCAGAAACAAAGCGATGCCTCTTATTTTACTGAATTTCCCCAGAGGGATCAATAAAGTCCATCTATATGTCTATCCATGCCAGAACAGCTCTATGAATCTTGACACATCTCATTCCCTTAGGACTAACGTGAGATGGCTACAAGATGTCTGATGTTCCCCAGGGATCTGATCACATGTATACAATACAAATAAAAGGCAGTCATGCTGAATAAAGCCTACTGTTGCTGACAAAGCAATTTTGACAATCAGTATACCTTTAGTGGTTAAATCAGGATATAATATAATTTCTTTCATGGATAAATCTCATGAACGTGCTCAGGCTGCATTTCACCAATGATAATCATAATAATAAAATAAGTTTTGCATTGTGACATTATTTTCATAACAATTAAAATATAATTTTAAGAACCATTAGTGTTAAAATTAGAACAAATCTTAAAACAAATGTCTTATTTCTTTCTTTTGATTTTGATGTGTATAATGGGACTGGGACATGGGACTGGGATTTATCCATGTGTCAATTTAGTAAGAAATCTTTCACTAAGCACATAAATGTATACTTAATTGAACAGCCCGGGTCTGACTCATGTCTCTAACAGGAGTTTTAATGGGCTGAGGGGCTGAGTGAAGGTCATAAACAGGTTGACCTTTGGCAGAGCCACACGCACATACTGTAAATTATATATTAGGGGTCTAGATATTGGTTTCCACCCTCCTTTCTAATTTTATTTTACTGTCACAGTAGAGGAACAAAGGTCAGTCTTTCACATACCATCTGTCAGGATGCAATCTTTACATCATTTTGAAACCCTTCCACCCTGATATGTGATGTTGTACCTGTCATGATCTGTGTAAGCCCACCTGTAGTAGAATACAGCCAGTATCATTTTTTTTCTTAACTGTTCAGCATTAAAACAACAGATATTCTCCTACTATTCAAAATCAACAGGCTTTGTCAGTGTTGTGGCTTAGCAGTTAGCACATGTGTCGGTTATAGAAGANTTTCCACCCTCCTTTCTAATTTTATTTTACTGTCACAGTAGAGGAACAAAGGTCAGTCTTTCACATACCATCTGTCAGGATGCAATCTTTACATCATTTTGAAACCCTTCCACCCTGATATGTGATGTTGTACCTGTCATGATCTGTGTAAGCCCACCTGTAGTAGAATACAGCCAGTATAATTTTTTTTCTTAACTGTTCAGCATTAAAACAACAGATATTCTCCTACTATTCAAAATCAACAGGCTTTGTCAGTGTTGTGGCTTAGCAGTTAGCACAAGTGTCGGTTATAGAAGAATGTGGGGAAATGCTGAAAACCATTTCTCATCATTAAGTCATTTGTTTGAGGTATCATAGAGCTTGAGCTAAACAAGTCATCCACATATTTGTAAGGAAGCTTTCTGAATATAATGCCTATAAAAATTCTAATACATTTGCTTTTACATTTATTATATAACTACGACGTTGCATGATCATAATTACATTTGCGCATTATTTATACTGAAGTGATATACAGCGCGCGCTACCGCATTTGCGCATACAATTGAAGAGTGCTCGCTACGAGCACAGTTGAACGGCTGACAGGACAGGACAGCTAGTTTTTCTGAGATGCGAGATTTAATGAAAATAATGTTAGAATAAATACACTGACATATAGCCTGATCTCATCTGACCAAAGATACTGTATCAGGACAAAGCGTTTTTCTCAGGCAGTTTTTACTTAAACTGCGTCTGAAAGAAGTGTCAACAGCTTTCATGCATGTCTTTCAAAATAAATATAGCATTAGAAAAACATTGAATTCCGTTTGTTGTTGTTTCTTTGATTGCACACTCCGCGACCCACGAGTTGAGAAACACTGCTTTAGAACATACAGTAAACATGCTTCTTCTTCATTAACACCAAGTAATCCAGCTTAGCAAAATACCAAGTGCATTGAAATAGCACTGCTGCATATATATATATATATATATATTTTTTTTTTTTT
>RJVU01079805.1:11854061-11873578 GCA_003731715.1 Anabarilius grahami | reverse complement strand
AAAAGGTAACAATGTTGTAAAAAAAAAAAACAGCAGAAAGTACAGCAAAATGGAACAAAATTAAACAAAGCAAAACAAAACAAAACGACAGAAAGTGAAACTAAACAAAATGGAACAAAATGAAACAAGGCAAAACAAAACACAAACAAACTGCAGAAAGTAAAACAACACAGCATAAAAGAAAACAGAACAAAACAAAACAAAACAAAACAAAAGCTTCATGCCCTCTGTGTTTCCTTCTGTTTGAACAGTTAGTCCTGTCAGGAAGCTTTCTGAATCCCAAAGCACAGCTCTGCAGAGGCAGCCATCTGAGTGCTTCTACACTGCAGGTGTAATGAAGAGGTTGAGATAGGGAAAGTGGAGGTAATGAAGTGCCTTTGAACGGCGCACAGAACCCGAGCCCTGTTCATCAAGTAGATCTCTAGTCTTGGGCTATTACAGATACATTAGACCAAAAGTGGCTGATCGGAGATGCGGTATAAACTCAAAGTCAAAGGACGCACAGCATCTAGTATAATAGCACATATTTCAGTAAATAAAATCATAAATCAGGCTAAGTATTACTGATGTTTCCAGACTCTGTTTAGGAAGTATTGATCAATACTTTGGATATAATCTTAATCTGCCCCAGAACTTCTTAATCATGAAGATGATTCAGAACAAAATTCTGTTACTTATTTATTTATTTATTTATTTTCATCCTTAATGTGAATGCAAGGGAAACAATGCGGCTAACTTTAGGTATTTTATACTTTTAGAAGCGCTTTATGGCTGTTACTCATACAACTTTCATACACACAGCAAAAGCAGGGGGAAAAAAAACAAAAACAATCATATTATTAAAGGATTAGTTCACTTTCAAATAAAATTTTCCTGATAATTTACTCACCCCCATGTCATCCAAGATGTTCATGTCTTTCTTTCTTCAGTCGAAAATAAATTATTCTCCTTATAGTGGACTTCAATTTACTCCAGACGGTTGAAGGTCAAAATGACAGTTTCAGTGCAGCTGCAAAGGGCTGTATGTCCTTCACCTTCCCTATTCAACTTATGGAACGAATGCAGCGCCAGTTAAATTTTTTCCGTAAGTAGAATAGGGAAGGCGTAGAACATACAGCGTAAGCTTTTTAAAGAATACGAAAGTGAGGTTTTGGCGGAACCACTTGGAAGGTGACCATTTGTTTATATAAAGCATATACATTTAATTTTTTTAGAAAATTAACGATCGTTTCGCTAGATAAGACCCTTATTCCTCGTCTGGTATCGTTTAAAGCCCTTTGAAGCTGCACTGAAACTGTCATTTTGACCTTCAACCATTTGGAGGCCATTGAGGTCCACTATAAGGAGAATAATCCTGGAATGTTTTCATCAAAAACCTTAATTTCTTTTTGACTGAGGAAAGAAGAACATGGACATCTTGGATGACATGAGGGTGAGTAAATTATCAGGAAAAATTTATTTGAAAGTGGACTAATCCTTTAATGATAAAAATATTTTTTTGATTATTTTTTTATTTTATATTCTATTCATATTATATTTTAATATTTACTTTTTAATGCACAACCTCATAATAATGATGCAGGTAACTGCCCAAATCATATTCATGATAAACTGAAACTAAGGAGCAGAAACTACTGGTGGCTGAATTGCATTTTTAGATTCAGGCTCAATCTGTCTCAAAGCTTTTATATTCGTTTAGCTTGTGTGGTGCTTAGGTCTCACTTTTGGTGGAGCTTCCTCCATGTCAATTTGACTGACACCCTGCACTTAAGCTGTCAGTATTATATGATACTACAACGTTGAATTAGATGCTAGAATCTGCAATGAAACTGTAATTTGATGAGTGTTGGTGAAGGAAAATAAAACGCCCTTCTTTCTCCAAAATCCATTTGCTTCGCTTGGAAACCTCAAGCAGTGCTGGGAGATTTGCTCTGGTTTGTCAAGCCGGGTCATTATTTGGGAGCGGAGGTGCGGAAAGGCCTGTACTGGTTTGGCTGAGGTTGGCGGGCACCCCGCAGACATCGCCAACCAAACGGCAGAGCCCACACCACTTCATTCCACTCCACTTTACTTTACCGACCGTCATGTGAGGTTTCCTGTCATCCGCTAGCCACTGTGAGAACGCATTTGTAGAATTTAAATGCCGTATTTCCGGAGATTCTAAATATTCACCCGTTTGTTTACATTATGGGGTGGATCCCTACGCGTACATCCCTCTCAGACTCAATCCGACGCCACAATGTCGGTACTCCTACTGCAGTGGAGCCGGTACATGGTGTGGGAGCGACAGACCGCCGCCCGGCGTGGTGCCTCACACTTCAGCTGCTGCAATCTGGGATCTATGGCATAATTCTACCAGGAAAAGGACCCAATAGAGCTGAAATTGGGCATGAGTTCATCTGGCGAGGATGCCCTTCTTAACACAAAGTTGCACAGTTTGCTCAGCCATTCATTAAAATGTCACTGTAGGTTAGAAACATGCTAACATGCAAACAGTGAGGCAATCTCACAAGTAGTCTTGGCCTCAGACAACACCTGCATTACGTTCAAATTTGATTGGCTGGCTCCTAAAAACTTGGATATGCAAATTTTTACCAGTCCACCTAGAAACAAATAAGGTATCAGGCTGACACAAGTCTAAGTGGGTGACTTTGGGCCAGAATAAACTGCAAAGTAAACCACACTTTATGCCAGCAGTCAAAATTCTGGTTGTGCAAGATTAAAAACTGGTTATCTATTATAATATAATATGAAAACAAGAGAGGAATATTCTGACTGGTATAACAGATGACTTTGTGTCACTTTCTGGTTCGAGAAGGTCATTGGAGCAATGTGCTTGAAGCGCCAAGAGAACAGATGTTCAGTCAAAGGTGAGAGCTAACAACTCCAGAGCAGATCGTCAGAGACACGCTGTAGAGTCCATCACAATAAAATGATCTGGCCTACGGCCAAAAATACAAAATCAGGGCTGAGGAACTGCATTTTGCACTGTGCCAGGTGTTTGCCTTGGCTTATACTTTCTTTCAGTTGCCCAGACAGCACAACTGTAATACGATTAGGAAAAGTGTCAAGATGCAGGTAGAATTATGATAGAAAGAGTTCCTGAGATTAGACACGCCTGCATGTATTAAAAGTGCCATCCACTGATATGGACTGGTATTGCTTATAGTTATAGAATCACAAATTCTCTACAACAACAATCTGCAAATGTCAAGGGCTTCCATTTATGATTATCTCCTTCCAAAAGTTTAATGACAGCCACAGTACATATTTCCTGATTTGAGACGGAGAGAGATGCACTACAGTTCAAAAATCTGGGGTCGGTAAGATTTTTAAAATGTTTTTAATCTTACACTGACCAAGGCTGCAAAATAAATAAATAAATAAATAATAACAATTTACAATTTAATTTAACATGCTGATTTGCTGCTCAAGAAACATGTCTTATTATTATGAAAGCGGTTGTGCTGGTTAATATTTTGTGGAAACCAAATTTCACACAAAAACATTTATTTGAAACAGAAATCAGTTTTTTTTAACATTATAAATGCTTTTACTGTCACTTTTAAACATTTAAATGCATCCTGTATTAGTGTTGTCAAAAGTATCGACCACGATACTAAGTCAGTATACTGAAATATCAAAAATGTGACGCTTTGAGCGCTGTTGAGCAGATTCGTAAACACCTCTGATTGGCCTTTGTGTTCACATGCTCAACAGATATGCCTGTGTCAGATCCATTTGCGTTTGAAAGCAGGCGTCTATCAGCCGTTCCCTAACATATCCGCTGACAGACACCTGCTTTCAAAAGCTCCCGTGTGCATCTGTGTAAGAGCTCGGTGAAGAGCGTCACTGATGTCTATTTACAACATCTTTTTGAAGCATTGATAATTGTAGCCAATCACAGACATATCTGATGAACGCCTGAACACAATGGCCAATCAGAGGTGTTTACAAATCCGCTCAACATTTTTTAAATTTCAGTACCGACTTGGTATCGCGGTCGGTACTTTTGACAACACTATGCTGTATAAAAGTATTCATTTCTTTCAAAAAATACGGTAATGCATACAGTCATAATTATGAGATATAAAGTTGCAATTGTGAGATATGAAGTAAGAAAGAAATAAAATTGCAATTATGAGTCACATAGTTACATATATAAACCTGAATAGAATCATTTTAAATTAAATTCAAATGTTTATTTTTGTCTTTTTTTTTACTGTAAACATAGTTCTGCAGTTTTAAAAGAGCATTTATTATTTCTCACAGATGAAATAATGTAGAAATAAACTGCGATTGAGCTGATGATTTCCGACTAGTTGTTTTATAATTCTTATAATTATTTCCCTCAAATTTTCTGTGGACCCTGTAGCTTCCTCTTGCAATACCCTGAGGGGTGCCCAGTTTGAAAATGATCTCTATTAAAGGGTCATGAAACCCCCCCTGTTTTAGCCTGGTCGTTCACACCTCTGAGCTCGAAAACTCTGTGAAAATGGGTGTGTAAAGCACTGGAAAAGTGGGAGTGTAGAGAGGGGTGGAAGAGGGGAGAGAACAACCAATGAAACACAAACCTACAACACACTCATTATACAGAATGATGAATATTAATATATGAGCACGGAGAAAAATGACAACAAACTCCCAAGCACAAGGGAGAAATGTGCAAGAATATTTAAAAGGGCTAATAATACTTTCATTACGAGCACTACAGTCTCATGATAAACGACGCATAGTTTAACACAGAAAGAATAAAGACAGTTATTTTTTTGTCCATTCTTCTTTGAATTTTTGAACTAAATCAGTCTTTTGTGTATCAGAATAATCGTGTCATCGCTTTCAGATTCACCACTGAATCAGTGTCCAGTTTGCACATATATTTCATTTGAAAAATACATGATGAAATATGTGTGCATACACCGTTCCGGTTCATGTTTGGTGCAGGAGAGTGTGTGAAATACTTCTATAAAAACTTTAAACACACATACTTTATTCTGTATATGAGCTATCCACGTGGCTAGTGTTGTTATACTCATCACGGAGCTCCGCGATGATACCGATAATATGCGCGCTCCGCGTGTATATCATAATCTTATTTTTCATGTGTTCGTATTCAAACTCCAGTTCTGACCGCATCGTGGGCAAAATATAAACAACACTCATTTGCTAGATGTGCTGAGGGAAACATACACACGACTCGCGTGTCCGAACGCAGAGCTGAATGAAACGTTTGTGACATTTGAATTCTCCGCTGTAATGCGATCTCATGCGAACATATTTTCCATTTGTGCTGGTGGACAACAGCAAAACAAACCGCCTGCACCAAAACTTCAGCTCTGGTCGCGTCGCAGGAAAACGCATTTTTGTGTTGTAGAACTGAGGAAACGAGCACCCATGTCTCTGAATGACAACAATAGAGACAGAAGCAAGAGAAGTGATACTTCCTCATGCATAATACCACAATTATAATCTTATGCATACTACAACGCAGCGATTGGATTGAAAGAGCTTTTCGTCATGAATAAATGCAGAGAACCGCTTGAAACTGTTGACGTCAGCATGTTCGACCAGCCCATACTGGAGCCAGTCAGCGCTCCGGATCTTGCCGGTAGTACACGATGACGTCAGATTTTGTGACGTTGCTCCGACTTTGCTTTTCAAATCGGAAGACAGAAATTGCTCTGAAAAATGCCAAAACAACTCATTTCAACTTATGAATAAAATGTATGAGTACCTTTAGTGTTTTCAATGATGTTCAGCCTATACATATCTGTTCACAGCTCAAAAAATGTGTTTTGGGGTTTCATGACCCTTTAAATTATCTCTCACTCTATTAGAGGCACATGAGAGGCACAACATCTGAAGTTTGCATTCAAACAAACATTCTCACAGGTTTCTATGCTTAATCCTTCGAAACACGAACATTCTAAAACAGCCCATTTTCTTCACCAGCACATCAAGTCATGAAACATATCCCACATGGACGGAAGCCAAACACAACCTTAACCACCTCTGTGCTTCAAAAGACCCCGCGCTAAATGTTTAAATAGAAAACTGATGCAGTGTCACCAGGAGACAAGTTATCACGTTTCTAAGGCCGAGACCAGGTAAGGGCCCGTGGTAAATCTTCAGGAGACACCGGGTTCAACAAGTCAGAATGAGAGCGATATTGTGCTTGCAGTGGAGGAGGACGATGAGGTACAACCGCTCGTTTTACACTTCAGAGGAGAAACCAGCCTCCCAGGGTTCCAGGAGAACAGACTGGAAAAGGTAAGGCTAGTATGCAGTACGGCCCATGGCTTGATTTATACATCCCTCCTTTCTACAAGGCTATTAAGGGTAAGACAATATTTTCATATTGTTTTATTAAACACCATGAGGGCTTATTTATTACCCTAGTCCCCAGATGGCCATAGCCGAGGCTGCAGTCATTTACAGGGCTGTGCCCTACTGAAAAGGCCCATTGAAGCCCCATTAGGAGGGAAAAGCAAGGTCTAAATGGATATACTACATTAGGCTGGCCTGTATGATGATGCCATATGGGTCATGTGAGTTTTATTTTTGACATGTCAGCGAAAGATTCCCACTTTGTCCATCATAACTGACATATAATAGGCTTCATATAAGCTTTTTATTTTATTTTTTTTTATTTAGGATTTAACATGATATGAGTCAGAGCATTTTCTTTGAGGGAGAGCCAGAAATGGCACGTTAAATCAAGCAGTAAAACATACGTCAACAACAACTTTTAAACCCAAATATGGGGAAATATAAATCTTGCACTGCAAGAGTGGCCTGCGGTAAGACCCCTGTACTAAAGGCAATTCCTCTAAGACCGATTACATAATATAACAGACTTGAAGGATTGTTTCAGGCATTGAAAATCAACTGATCCCAGACATATAAATACAGTAGCTGTGACAGCTAATAATCCAGAATCAGCAACTATTAGTGTCAATTAGTTCATATACTTAGGCACATCAAGAAGAGCATAATGAAAGCATAATGAAACTCTAATAAATCCCTCTCACCTCTCTATTATACACTCACCCACACAAAGATCTATGCCAACTTATTTTAATGATTCATAAGAAATTAGCATGCCGGCAATTAGCACTTCCTGAATCATTCATGTTCTGTGCCCTAGGACAATCTCACTGTCATTCCAGTCAGCTCATTCACTCTGAATGGTAATTTATGTGTGAGCCTACAGTTCTGAGAACAATTAAAAAATATATATAAAACATGGACATGGAAACAGCATAAAAATGTAAAGGCAATACCAATGAAATCTTTAAAGTACTTTGGAGAACCATTATAGCATATGAATTTGGTATCATACACTAGCATGATTTGGTGCTCAATAAACATTTCTTATTATTATCAATGTTGAAAACTGCTGCAACCAATAATCAATAAAGCTCACTTGTGGTGTTAACTGGTAGCGAAATGCACACTTTTCTCTGATTCCAACCCCAAGTTGCCAGATCTGTCACCAGTCCTTGTCCTGAGACCTCATTATTTACAAATTAAGCACTGCCGATAACATATTGTCTACTGCAGGTTTTAATAATGTGGCACAAAACACAGCCAGAGGCCTACTGAGAACAGAAAGTAGGTGAGAAAGAAAATCCACAGTGAGAAAAAGAGAGAAAGGGGGGTGGATGGAGGGAGGAGGCTCATCATGGAGAGACAAAATGAAGAGCCTCCTCCTCTGGCCCTGTTCTCTGCATCAAACGATTGAGCCGCCCCACTGAATGCCAGAGCAACACTCCTGTCAAAACAACTCACCACCTCGTTCATGTACAGATAAAAAGAGGGATACAACGACGAGGCAACCATATTTATCCCTCACAAAGCTCCAAGACACAAAGGCCATCTAACCCTGTCAACAACCGAGCAAATCTCTTTAAATTTCCAGGGACTTTCATGGGCATCCTTTAATAGCCTAGGCATTATTCTACGAGGCTGGACAGACAGGTGTGTGAAAAAGATGAAAAGGAGACGAAGGTCTAGCCGACCGCATGCTCTACACTGGCAAGCCTGTCATATTTCCTGTTGTACTGACAGATCAGAAGGTGCAAAGACATGCTTCTCCATGTTTGGGACCAGAGCAGAAACAGCTGCCACTGTTCTACAGATGAGCTATGTCAGTCACCGGCGCCTGCTGCCTGTCATTGTCAATACTACATCTGCAACAATCACAAGGTGGCAGTCAACAAATATATGTACTGTGCACGTGTGCCAGTGTGTACATGATGTTTTTTTCTGTTTATTGAAGTACTGGGAAGGGATAAAGAGGGTTTTGACACATCAACACAATGTAGGTTGCAGGTTGCACACCAATACATTATAACCACCTTCCTAATATTGTGTTGGTCTCCCTTTTGCTGCCAAAACAGCCCTGGCCCGTCAAGGCATGGACTCTACTAGACCCCTGAAGGTGTGCTGTGGGATCTGGCATCAAGATGTTAGCAGCAGATCTTGTCCTGTAAGTTGCGAGGTGGGGCCTCCATGGATCAGACTTGTTCCACAGATGCTCGATTGGATCGAGATCTGGGGAATTTGGAGGCCAAGTCAACACCTCAAACTCGTTGTTGTGCTCCTCAAACCATTCCTGAACCATTTTTGCTTTGTGACAGGGTGCATTATCCTGCTGAAAGAAGCCACAGCTACCAGGGAATACCGTTTCCACGAAAGGGTGTACATGGTCTGCATCAATGCTTAGGAAGGTGGTACGTGTCAAAGTAACATCCACATGGATGGCAGGACCCAACTGCTGAAAAAGCATCACACTGCCTCCGCCGGCTTGCCTTCTTCCCATAGTGAATCCTGGTGCCATGTGTTCCCCAGGTAAGCGACGCACATGCACCCAGCCATCCACGGGATGTAAAAAAAAATGTGATTCATCAGACCAGGCCACCTTCTTCCATTGGTCCGTGGTCCAGTTCTGATGCTCACATGCCCATTGTTGCCGCATTCGGCAGTGAACAGGGGTCAGCATGGGCACCCTGACTGGTCTGCGGCTATGCAGCCCCATACGCAACAAACTGAGATGCACTGTGTATTCTGACACCTTTCGATCAGAACCAGCATTAACTTCTTGAGCAATTTGAGCTACAGTTGCTCGTCTGTTGGATCGGACCACACGGGCCAGCCTTCGCTCCCCACGTGCATCAATGAGCCTTGGCCGCCCATGACCCTGTCACCAGTTCACCACTGTTCCTTCTTTGGACCACTTTTGATAGATACCGTCCACTGCAGACTGGGTACACCCCACAAGAGCTGCAGTTTTGGAGAAGTCGTCTAGCCATCACAATTTGGCCCTTGTCAAATATATATACCGTACATATAACACACAACAAAATTACTAAAAATTTAAAATATTAATAAAAACTATAATGGTATCTAAATTATACTAAAATAACACTACTGCACTGTCTTATAAGTACACAATGTATTGACTGATAATTATGTAAAGGAGTCACTCAAACCTGCCTGGCCTTGTCATATCCTGATACCATTCCTCCATCTATATCCAATAATTTCCTGTCCCTCTATATCGTCCTATATTGGTGCTGCAGATAAACACAACCTAAAACACACACACACACACACACACACACTTGTATATGTGGTTTACGGGGACTCTCTATAGATGTAATGGTTTTTATACTGTACAAACTGTATATTCTATCCCCCTACACTACCCCTACCCCAAAACTTACCCATCACAGAAAACTGTCTGCATTTTTTGCATTTCAAAAAACACCGTTTAGTACGTTTTTTAAGCCATTTGGTTTACGAGGACACAGGAAGTGTCCTCATAAACCATTTTTACTTTGTAATACCCATGTTATTATACACATTTGTGTCCTCATAAACCATGTATACAAGAACACAGAGAGAGAGAGAGAGAGAGCGCTGATGAACTTGATCTCAGAAATCCATGGCAGGAAGACAAACAAGTGTTTATTATAGCTGTTCTTTATAAGTGACAAGCTAATTATGATGCTATTAGCAGAGGCCCATTTAGCCTTGATAGCATCGCTATTGCTAATGAACAACACAGGCAGACCTCTCTTTACCACATTACAACTAATTCAGAAAACTCCATTCCCACTCTAAAATATGGTCTCTAAAGGTATGGGGGTGTGATGACTTGGAACTACAGAAAGAAAAAAAGACCTGAATTTGAGAAAAAAAGTAGTCTACTAACGCACTAGAGTGAATGAACTGAGGAAGATGGGCCAGGTCGGATTTATGGGTATTGATTTTGGTCGGTTCAGCTACAGGTCACCCCGACACTTATGAGAGAAGGATCAGATAAGACTAAAACTGCTACACGCAGCACGGAAAGAGCTGCCACGCACTACTAATGAGGGCACGAACTTTGAACTTGTGCCAATCTGAATGCATATTCTGAAGCTTTCAAGAGTGTGGATTAATTTATATTATGGTTTGGTAGTCTGCTGAAAAGACCAGCATTATTTTCCATACTGGCAGAGGCCAGTTTATGCTGGTTGCTGCTAGTTTGCTGCCGATGTAGCTGGTGGACAACTGTAACCATTCTGGGGTGAGTTTCCAGTATAACAACGTACAGTAACTCACTGCTAATTACCAATGTACAATGCGGACTATGGAGTAATTTCCATCATTTGAACTACATTGGTTCAACAATGTAGAAGTGCTGTTAATGAAGTCATGCAGGTGGTGGAGTAATAACTTTTAGAACTTAATCGGTTTGAGAATGAATTAATGTCCGATTATTGCTGTAAATAACAAACATGGTTTTGGAGAACTACTTTGACATTTTTGTTTTTGCATTGTTTTGCTTTATTTACACGTTTGATTCAAATCGCGGGTTTAACTTAAAGTCATACTCCAGGGTTCCCCTGAGGATCTAGAGTACTTACGCAAATGCAACCTCTTCAAAAACTTTTATTCTCTTGAAAAACTAAAAGAGCTTGCTTCTTTTTCCTCAAGAGCAATGATCTATTTAAGTCCACATGTCATATTACAAAGAAACTATGCTTCTAACCAGAGGTTGAGAGCTGTAGTTTCAACCACACTTTGCTATGCTGTTTGCAAATGTTTCTTGGAACAATGGTTTCAGGAATATCAAGTCAAGTCATATTTAGTTATACAGCATTTTATACAATACAGACTGTTTCAAAGCAGCCTCACAGTAATAAACAGGAAAATAACGGTGTTTATATTGCAAAATACATCAATTATGAAATAAGTTCAATTTAGTTCAATGTTGATTCAAATCAGTTCAATAACTGTCAATGTAAAGTTCATCAATTATGAAACGACTTCAAAGGCAGCACTACAGAAGACAATAGTGTCATTATCCAACACAATTCATTTCAACCATTCACAGTTTTTTGATTAAAAAAATAAATAAATAAATTGAATCATTGAACTATGTTTGTAACAAGGTAACTTGCGACCATATTTGGCTAACTATACCTGCACCTCTGTTCAACAAAATGCTAAAAAATGGGTGGAAAAAGACACATATTTGACAATATAAGTCACATATTTCCAGGGGGTCTTGCGGCATCCGAGCAACTGTCATTAAGATGAATGGGGATGCTAACAGACAGCTATCTACAGGTATTACAAACCGCCTTAGGGTGACCCAGCATCCACCGCCATGATCAGACATTGATCATTTGCTCACTTTGTGAATGCCACCAAAAAAGAAAGCTGCTGGGAAGACATGTATGTTGATTAATTTTAATGAATACTAAATGCATAGTTTAACCTTTACAGGGTTGGAGGTGTCTCCCACAACAGGAGAAGTGATGCATGCAGCTCCACGAGAGATTGTCTTACTGTCTGGTTAACAAAGTACAGGCCAAAGGCTGCATTGTGGAAGGTTAGTCAAAGCAAATTTGACTAGACCTCCGCACCCTTGCCAACATGTAGAACATTCCCTGTGGCGTTTCATCTCTCTGCTGAGTCAGAAACAATTGAAGCATTGTGACAAAAGCACGACTGAAAAATGAAAATAAATTATTTCTTCTGTTTGATTTATCTAGGTAATCTGGTCAATATTAGCATGAATACAAATAACAGCTTCGAGACCATATTTGCACAGGAGTTTATTTTATTCAGTTTTATTCCAGATGAAAAAAAAAAGTTTCACTCACACTTGAGAGTAAGTCAGCATACAGTTCAACGAGTTTACGAAAGCTAATTTAGTTTAATTCCAGATCTTGGAAAGAACAAAGCAAGAAAAGTAATTTGTCAAAGAACGAGTCCAATTATATTTGTAGTAAATCATGAGCTTCCAACCAGCAGAAAGGCTGTGTTCAAATCTCCAATAAAGTGTGGAATAGCCCAAAACAGAGAAATTACACCGACTGGATCCTCTAGTTTTGTGAAAACACTGTTTTTGCTTGGACGTTTGACACGCCAGCACAGGGCAAAAATGGTGGCAATGTGACCTTCCAGCTCCGGCTTCATCAATTTTACCACTGTTTGATCAAACAAGTTGAAGAAGCAGCCTGCATGGAGAGCTGATACGGCAAAAGAGGCGCCCCATTTATCCCTGCTATGGCACTGTATCATGACAACTAGAGGAACTTAATCTCGTGGTTGACTAACCTCTATAATAGTGCAAGGTCAGAAATCTGAACTGAAGTTTACAAACTTAAACTTTATTCTGTCAAGAGCGCTAATGTAAGAAATCCCTAGCATAAATTATTTAAGAGATCTGATTCATCAAGTCTTTCCACTGGCTCCCTTGAGCATCTTAATTACAGTGCATTTATAATGATTTCTGGGATAATGCAGATCAAAGATACAGAGTCAGAACTGAGGCCTTAAGGGGCATTCACAGCGATGAAATTGCTGAAGTTGGTAGCTAGAAAGCATTCCTACGTGATTACAATATCCAACTTTATAACATGACGGATCCTTCTCTGCACTCCAATTGGTCACTGCATGTTGTCATTGCTTGTTTGTATAAAGGATTCCACCAATTGTGTTGCCAGAAATCGACAGCTCATTGAAAAATAGAATTTTTGTGGCGAGACCAGTGACGTTCGCAAATAGACTAACCCTACCGGGCAAGCAGAATAAAATACTGTTGAGCTCTGATTTGATCAACCCCATTCAATTTTGCAAAATCACGCCACCTTAAAGGGTTAGTTCACCCAAAACAGAAATTTCTGTCCTTAATTGCTCACCGTCATGTCGTTCCACACCAGCAAGACCTTCGTTCATCTTCGGAACACAAATTAGATATTTTTTATGAAATCCCAGAGGTTTTATTATCCTCAATAGAAAGCAACAAAATTACCACATTCAAGGTCCAGAAAGGTAGTAAAAACATCGTAGTCAATGTGACTACAGTGGTAGTGAACTGCGTTCACTGCATCAACTGCGTACGAGTCTGACAGGGTAGAGAAGAAATTGTTGAATAAAGTCGTTATTTTTGTTTTGTTTTTGTGCACAAAAAGTATTATCGTTGCTTCATAACAATTAAGGTTGAAGCACTGTAGTCACTATGTTAATGATGTCTTTACTACCTTTCTGAACCTTGAATGATGGTTATTACGTTGCTTTCTATGGGGAATAAAAAGATGAACTTACGGGTGTGGAATGATATGATGGTGAGTACTTAATGATGGAAATTTCATTTTTGGGTGAACTAACCCTTTAATTGTGAATTCTCAATGAAATTTGGGGAAATATTTCTGATCGCTTTGTTGCTGCAAACTGCCATTAGTGTGAACATCCCTCACTAAGCTGATCCTATAACACAGGATGGGGTGTAAGAGTTTGCTTAGGGTGTGCATTATGACAGGTTTGAAATAAAATCTGAATGTTTAAGTCATCTGCATTGGGCCTGGAGCCTGTAGACATTTGCCAGCCAGACCAGTTTAGAAATGAGTGGAGTACCAATGTCATTTACCCATTGTTGGACCCCATGGGGAAGTCTGGTCTAGTAAGCTGAGGCATTAGTAAACTGAGGCTGCAAATCTATCAGTGCAGAACCACTGTTCTTTGCCTTATTTTCTGTTGTGTGTTTCTTCTTTCAGGCTCTCCCTGAGATGGAACAATATCGTGAGAGATGGAGAGACAAACACGCTCATTTTCCATTCCCTCTGTCTCCCTGTGGGTCCCCACATAGTTGTCTAGTCAGAAACATATAAGGAGAGGATGAAGATGACTGGAAAGGTCAGAGGAAGCAGTGCGTGTCATCTCGAGAGAAAAAAACTGTTGCACTCAGCAACACTGCAATCACTCCATTTAGCATTTCACAATTGCCGGAAATGTAGCTAACAGCCAAATGTAACCTTAGTGAGCTGATGTGATTGACAAGTGGACAAACAACACAGTCGCTGTAATACTGTGGAAACATTACTATAAGTATATTTGGAATGGCATACTTTTTTGTAAAACCATTTGCAGTATGACAAACAGAAGAAATATCAATTGCAATGTTTAACTTCTTCTCATGACTTGAGACAAAACTAGATTAGAAATGCAAAAATAATATTTTATTTTATTTTACTATTATTAACTATTATTTATTATATGTATTATATTATTATTATTACTATATTCAAGTGTCAGCCAGTATACAATATTCTGCAGTATGCAGATAAATATGAAAGGCAACTGCAATATTCACATAATCCTAATAATGAAGCGCATTAATTGTGTTGTCATGCATATTTGTAAATCCCAATTGAATTGACTTGAACACTGCAGCAACTATACAAGAGCAAGTTCATGAATATATACAGAGCATGTTCAAATATCTAAAGCCATATGATTAATCAGAACAGAGGGAAACTACAGAGAATGTGTTTTTCCATTTTTGCAGTAAACTTTTGATCTTTCCCTTTATACCAGCAAATAAATCAAGGGTCTGATCTTGCCTGTGACTTTTCTTATGTAGCTCAGAGTGGAGATGTTGATTGCTTCCATGGATATTTGCTTTTCAAAACACTCTACTCTTACCTGTCCTGTTCAATCCCATCTTACATTTGTCTGGTACATGCAGTTCAATGCTCAGCGCATCTAATAAGAAAATGGCTACCTTATAGGAAGTATAGGAGGTTAAGCCATGGGGTACAGATACTGTGATCAATCATACTGTACAAAGATGACAGTTTATTATGAAACTTAAGACCGGTTTCACAGACAGGGTTTAGATTAAACCAGGATTAGGCCTTAGTTCAATTAGTGCATATAAGTAGCTTTTATAAACATGCCTTAAGAAAAAAAACATTACTGATGTGCATCTTGAGTCAAAACAATGGCACTGACATATTGTAAGACATGTCAGTGCAAGTTGCTTTCAGTTAAAACAGCTCAAACATGCATTTTAGTCTGGAACTAGGCTTAAGTCTTGACTGTGAAATTGGGGGTTAACCTATAAATTAATCACAAAGTTTGAAAAGCCTGCATAGCAACTGCTATAAAGTAATAAAACCAGGAAGTTCTGCTAAAAATTCAGTTTGACAAAGCAGCAACAATGTAATGCCGCTGCGGCAGACCTATTGTAAACCTTTAAACCATCTAAAATCTCCTTACTTTTAAAACTGAACCAAAGATTCAAGTGTCCTATTGGTGATGGATTAACTTGGGTCCAAGATGTTCCAGGTGATTTCCTACGTGATGCAGTTTTTCCACCCAATCTCTTTTCAAAGATCGATTTTCTGTAGTTTGGACATCACAGACTATAAAGTAAATTGAACCAAACTCAGATTGTCCCAAATCCCAATCATGACTCAGGCTAGTGCACACAGACACTAATAAGCTAATAAGCTGTTTTTTTTTTTTTGGCTAATAACTCCAGTACCATATAGAAAGACACGACTAATTGTAGCACATGTATCTTGTAAGCACACTACTGACTATAAAGTTGCGATGTAATGTAAGTAGCAGCAGTTTTTGGCAACACTTTATTTTAAGGTGACTTATTACACGTTACTACATGTACTTACTATGTAATAACAGTAAATTATGCATAATTACAGGAAACTAACCCTAAACCAAACCCTAAACCTAACTGTAACTCTATAGTAAGTACATGTAGTTAATTAATATTACTCAGTACTTATTTGAGTAAGTACAATGTAACTATGTCACCTTAAAATAAAGTGTAACCCAGTTTTTTACATATTATGACTTACATCCTAGTGTAACGGATATATCAAAATAGAAAAAAAGTAGAGAGGTCAATTGGCTCTATACATCAGAGGCAGATCTGAATGTGAGCTTGCAACCGATTGTGCGAAACTGGCAGGGTTTAAGCAGACTAAATGATTGGAGAAGTCCGGCATATGTCTAAATTGACATTTGACCTCTTTGACTTTCATTGTATTGACAAAAACAGACATTTCTTCAAAATATATAGTCATACAAGTTTGGATCAACATGAAATGAAGTAAATGAAAACTATCCCTTTAAATCTGTGCAACTGTGTGATCATGGAAGTTGAAACTTTCCACAAAAACAACAATCTACAGCATCTACAGGACCAGTTCTTTGTATTTTAGCAAATGTGGTTATTTCGACCCAGATGATTGGCACTTTTCTTGCACTATACATAGATTCAGTACAGAAAAGTGGAGGAGAAATGCAATTGGTATAGCAGGCCAGATTCAATGATTGTTATGTGTCAAACATATTGTTCATGCATCCTGAAATTATAACCTGCATCCAGAGCTCTACAATAGCTATAAAAGAACAGAATCCCTCCCTGCTCTCTCTCTATCTCTCTGCACCCATAGTGACGACACTTATTTCAGTGCTCGCAAGCTCTAGAGTCTCTTTAATTAAATCTGCCTGAGCCTGGCATTGGGCCGTGTGACTCTGGCAGGTGGGCTTGAAATTCCCTCTGTTGCCAAGGTGAAACAATGCGACACTATGTGGGCGCATTCTCATGATGCGCTGCAAGTGGCATATGGATGTATTAAAAGAGGCCGCGGAGGCTGGCTGTACGACTAACCGCTGCGAAACGGCTGCAGGAGAGATAAGAGGTCCCAGCGCCTCTGCTGAGAGGAAGTCTAGGCCAGTTGATGTTAATTGGATGGAAGAATGAGCATGTGTGTCTTTGGGAACAGGGGAAATCCGTCAGATTTATCATCTCTACAGGAAGTGGAGCTGATATTGAGTGATTGAAGCTGAATATGAGTTAAAACTCATTTCTGCGCATAGCAGGAGGGATATGCAGTGAACGGGTCTTCTTTGCAAGCAATAGGCAGTAAATTACAGCAAAAAGTTGCATGGCTGCTTGTTCATGAGTGAACCTGACAGTAAATTAAAGGATGGCCAAATAAAGGAAAGCGGATTAGCTGATTTGAGTATGTGGCGTAGTTAGAAAATGGTTAGGATGTTGAGTAGGAAGTAATCAGTGCACTGTGATTGGACCACAGGGCAAGACAACACTTGCTCATTACTCCAAATGTTTATATGATGTTTATTAGCTCATATTGAAGTCATTAGAAGTATTCTCAGAGGGCCTTGACTTCCTTTTCTGCAGGCAAATGAGAAGCTGTTATATTAATAGCAATAATCTTACAATGAACGTCTTCTCTTTTAAACATAAAATAAAATAAAAAAATCTAATTCAAAGTGCATTTTTGAGTAGGTTTTGAGGCTTTGTAAATTTTAATAGCATGTAAATGCTGCAAATCTGAATCCAAAAAGAAGTAATGAAATGTTTATTATGTGTTTTAGGATGTGCCAATTTGCATATTGACTTATCTGATATCATACTATATTTACTGGATCATATTAACAAGAATTATCTTATATACCCAGGTTTAGGTCTTCAGCTCAATGCCATTTAAAAAATTGTCTGCATAACTAAACAGCAGGCTGAGCTTTAGGAGGATTTTTGCATTAAACTGAGTGCAGAGTGGAGTTCAGAAAAGCACCTGAGGACATGAGGGTGTTTGCCATGCCTTGAGCTCTCGTGTATGAATTAATTAAATTTTCAACAGATGGACAGGGGAAACCACAATGCCTCAGGAAATTACAACCAAGAGCTTTGATTGTAATTTAATATTAAAAACAAGCGAATGATTTTTGTAGATGTTTTGTTGCTTAAAGGTGTATTCAGTGTTCTGCTAATTAAGAAAAGTTTTACATAAAGAGAAAAAAAATGGTACTTTTGAGAAACATAATTAAAAGATGAATGATGAACATAATTACATATGAAGACTCCAATCATATCCTTCTTCTAGAAAAAGCAGTTTTATTCTACATGGTTGTCCTTTCATGGGCACCAGAATGTTGACCAGCAGTCTCATGCAATTGACTAATAATAAAGTTACTTTACAAAACAAGAAAACCAAACAATATAACAAGCATGAATCACCAATAATACATGAAAACGGGATTTAATCCAAGAATGAAGTGTCATAGATATGTAGAATAAGCAGTAAGTAAACAGTATTCATGCATCCAGACCTATACTGTATGTGTCAGTAAGTCCAAGACCACTGCAGTGAAGAAGACCCAGTGAATAAGAACTTACTGAGAGAACCTTAAAGGGGACCTATTATGCTAAGTCCACATAACTGACTGTGTTTATGTGAAATTTGTGTGTTTTGACAATCTTATGTGTATTTGACAGTTTAAGTGCAATAAGATGTGTAAGACAAATCTGTTTAACACGCGCTGTCTGACAGACAACTTTCTGTGTGCGTGCTTCGGCTGTGTGCGCTCAGAAAACCATATATCAGAAGTTTAAACTGTTATGCCTTTAAAACGCATGCAAATAATTAACTTTCATGATGACGAAGAACTGCAATGTCACATGAGCGTGGCAAAGATAGAGATGATATTCAAAACCAAACAGATGTTTTGTTAGTTTTTGGCAGAGTATCCGAGGCATGAGTCGTACAGGCTCCGCCCACTTCTGGAAAGTGGGGCGGGGAGCAGCAGCTCGTTTGCATTTAAAGATATATGCACGTAAAAAAACATGTTTTTCCTTCTGCTCAAAAAATGGGCCTTAACAACATGATATAATAAATAATCTGTGAGGTATTTTGAACTGAAACTTCACAGAAACATTCTTGGGACACCTGAGACTTATATTAAATCTTGTAAAAAGTGGCATAATGGGTCCCCCTTTAAAAAAAAGACAGTAAGGAGAAACTTTGGGTGAGTGAAACTTTGGGTGAAGTGTATGACCTACAGACAAAATATAAGGTTAGTCTTAAAAATACCCGTCAATTTATTTGCCAAGCCCACAGAGAATATCTCCATCATATAAATGATGGATACAACAGAGACGTGTTTCCAAAATAAAATGTCACGTGTAGCCACATCAACCTTGAAGAGTGACTGAAAAAAACAGTGAGTTTTCAAACCTGTCTTCCCAGAGCATTGCAGTCGTGACACATATGGCGTCTCTTCGGCGCACTCAGCACCCTTAAAGCACAGGCGGTGTGACGGAGCCGACTGCAGCTCGGTATATGTGTGGCATCTCATGTTTACATAAGCTAAGCTTTCGAGCTGACAGTGCGTTTGACTGT
>RJVU01079805.1:11826763-11844281 GCA_003731715.1 Anabarilius grahami | reverse complement strand
TCATGTCTCTAATCAACACGTCTTTTCCCCCGTCACAACTCGACAATGATTGTATCATCTGACTAGAATTATGAGTTTCGTGCTTATAAGTACAACTTTGCTCGGTCATTCATGTGTTTAGAAATCAGAAAATACAATATTTCCGACTACACTAGCACTTAGCATTAGATCTGCGAAACAAAAATCAAATTGGCCAGAGTCAAAAGATTATGATTATATTTAATTAAATGCTTAAATATATTTATAAAAATAGTCCTACTAAATCAAACTTGGACTATTTTAAAGTATTTTTGTGTACAATGTATATTTTTGTGTTAAGTATTACGTTGTTAGCTTAGCAACATGATAATAAACTGTATTGGAATCGACTGGAAATGCGAGGAGAGCTGTTACCTTTCTAGGGCATTCAAAATATTTTTACCCATTATTTGTGTGTACTATATATTTCTTTTTTGGTGTTAATTAGAGCTTCATATCAGTAACTTAGATTTACAACATGATAACAAAAGAAAAACAAAACAAAAACAAAAAACTCTACTGGAATCAGTGAAAAAATTAAATTCTGCCACCATTTACTCACCATCAAGTCACTCCAAACTGAAGAGATTTTTGTCCTGTAATTAATTTAGACATACTAACATTAAACAGCGAACAAAAACAGAAGCTCAAACATACTTGCAAACCTCAGTGGTACTTGCACATCAAGCAAGGATGCTTGAGCTTCCATTTACCTAATTTGAGTGCTCTATGTACATTCACTGATCAATGATTATATGTATATAAAAGCCTAAATTAAATCTGTTCATCATATAAAGTCATCATGTCTCTTCAGAAAACTTGGATTAAACCATTCAGTTCACATGGATTTATTTTACGATCTCTTTATGAACGTTTTAAAGCGTCAGTGTTTTGGGTGAATATAAAATATGTCTTCTTAATATTAATATAAAAAAATATCTTAAAGGGGTGGTATAATGCCATTTTTACAATATGTAAAATAAGTCTCTGATGTCCCCAGAGTGTGTATATGAAGTTTTAGCTCAAAATACCCCACAGATAATTTTTTTATAGCATGTTAAATTTGCCCCTTTAAATGCAAATGAGCTGCTGCTCCTAAGCAGAGGGCGGGGTTTAAGAGCTCATGTTAGCACATAGTGTTAGCAGCGCCGATTACCTTACGAAGACTCACTGAAAATGTCAGAAACTGTTCAGCCTTTTATGTTCAAACTGAAGTCGGACAATGAGGGAGAGACATGCAACATGACGTTTCTGAACGGTTAGTTGCTTGATTTATGTAGCTGATGTGGAGATAACTACCTTAAAGTCATTGATTGGCATATTCTGTCATGATAATCTATAAATCGCTTGTGTGGGAACTGTTGTAAGATCCTTCAGAGACAGAGAATATATGCTGCATGAAGTAGTTTAGTTTAATTATAGTTATAACTTGTCATGTTGGCATCTTGCTTTTATGACATGCTACTGCATTTGTGTCACGTACTGTATTTCAATAACATGCCCTCACCCCTTTGTTGCGTGTTCTCGGGGGCGGGGTTTATGTAAATTTTAGGGTTAGTGATGTCACCAACCCAGGAAGAAGCTCGTTGTAGTCCCTACCAGCCGTTTGTTGTAGTCCTTAAACAATGAATTCTTTCAAAGAAAATATCTCCCTTTGCTTTGAACTTTGAGCATCGTAACTTTGCACATGTTGTTTGTGCTCAAACAGCAACATTACACACTAACTGAAGTTAAAAAAGTGAAATCATAATGAACCACCCCTTTAATTTGTGTTCCAAAGACAAACAAGAGTCTTATGGGTGTGGAATGACATGACGCTGAGTAAATGAATTTTTGGGTGAACTCACCCTTTTAAGAGGTTTGTTGCCTATCTAAGGTTCCAAAGCTGTCACAAATCAGTCCAATTCAGTTATTATGCTTCCTTATGTGCCATGGATCTAGTTCTTGAGTGCACAGGAGTTACTTTCTCATCATTCAAACCTTCTATAATTTGATGTTTGACAACTTAAATCCAGTTTTAATTGAAAAATGATATTGGTCAGCTGGGATCAGCCAGCCTTATGTAACTCATGAGCTCATGGATGACAAGTCAATGTCATAGACACTAAAACAAGACTGGTCTGCTTCAGAGCTCGAAAACCATTTGGAGATATTATGGGGGAAATGGATATTATGTGGTTTTACCCAGAAGATGTTAGTGTTGACCTTGAAGGATCTTCCCACAAACCCAAACTGTGCAGTGACCGCAGGCTAAGAGAAACACTGTCTTATTCGCAGGGCCATTTGTTTTCCACAACTCAGCTGCTCTTCCAAAACCCAGACTGCCTTATTAAGATGATCTCTATATCTCCGTTCCACTGTGTTTCTCTCACTAATGGTTTCAAATGTCACTGACATGTCATGACGACCTTTTATTTTTCCCTTATGACAGCCAACCAAGAAAAACTAGTATAATGTAACAGTTATGAAACAGCTTGGCTTATAACTAAGTTCAGACACATTTAGCAAGATGATATAAGATGAGATGTAAGTTTATAGGGACTGGTCTGACCTCTTCAGAAACTCTGATCAGTTCACTGGTAAGCTGCCCACACACAGCCAAAACATCCCACAAGAGGTCAACATTACAGCATTTACTTACTCATACCAGCCTTAGAGTGCAAAACATCTTGAACTATGGAAAACAAAACAAAACAAAGCAAAGCATTTCACCAGTTAAATTTATAACATCTTAACAAGAAGAGATTGTACTTTTCTTAAGTCATCACTCTTACTCAACAACATGTCACTCAAACAATGTATGATTGTGTGTGCGTGTGTGTATGTGTGTGTGAGGACACAAATGTGTATAATGACATGGGTATTACAATGTAAACATGGTTTATGAGGACACGTCCTATGTCCTCATAAACCAAACGGCTTAAAATTAAACTAAATGGTGTTTTTTGAAATTCAAAAAATGCCAAAAGTGCCCTCAAAACTTTGCCATACTCTAACACTGTACCTTAAAGTTAGTGCTAGATGACATTAAATTTAATCTAAAATCGAGTGTCCTCAATTAAATATCCGATACAGATAAATTAAAATCACTAATATTGGCTGATACTGATCGCAATATATTGTGTATGCCTACAAAGTATAATAAAACTAGTCCATATTACATTATTGACTGCGAATCTTGTCTTAATATATGGCTTGAGTGACATTAGGATGAGCAGATTGTGACAGAAATTTCATTTTTGATTAAACTGTTTCTCATATATGTAAAGAGACAGTTGAGAAGGTGTTATTTCACAACTGGAAGGGCACACAGGACTCTTCACCTGACAGTCTGTCAGGTTCAACACGCATGACCACCACACAAGTAGTGCATGTACACACGTCTTTCCTCTGACGCCAGTGGTGAAGAGAGAGATAGAGAGTGTGTCAAGAAAAAAACCTTGACAGCTTTGTGCTCTGCGTATGAGACGGACGGCTACAGTGACATTCACAGCAAGCAAAGACGATTTGCCCCTAAATCAGCCGTTACGGTTCTGTTGTGATCCTGCAGCCTTGGCGCTTATTCTATTGTCGAGTAGGACGGTTATGGACAGGAGTGAAAAACCGTGATTCCGTGCCTGTCAAAAGGGCCGATGAGAGTAATGGATTCTCGTCTGCGGCAATGCAGCTGTGCGATTAATAACTATTGATGTGACGCCGCTAAATGCATCTAAAGACCCTGATGGAAATGGAATGATACTCAGAGTGACGCCAAGATTACATTTCTAACTGACATCCTTTAAACAGAGGTGAATGAAAGTTTAAACACATGACTGACTTTATGGGATGAAAAGTTACAGAGTCACTGTATGGCAAGTTTTGAGTTTTGTGACTTGTGTCTAGACTTTCGAAATTTTGTGTATTTTAATGTATTGCTTATACTAAATTGCTTATACGTCTTGCTATAATACTAGTGTCATCTGATGATGGTAAAATGCTTTAAATGGTACAAATCATCAGTCTTTGGTGTGTTTTGCAGGTTTAAATTGTGCAAGAATTACCCATTTTGGCAGGTGCGATAGATCTGAATGTCTATTCTAGACTGTCCACGTCACTCCTGCCAGTTAGTGTCATACATATATTTCCCTCCAGCTCATCTTGCGCTTCATCCCATGGTGCAAAGTGCCCCCACAACTCATGAGTCACCTGTGACAGATGTAACTGTGGCTATGCACAAACACACCAATTCTCAGGGCACAATCCCCCGTGACCAGGGATTCTGACAGCAACAGATGGGAAGACATCAAATCATGCAACCGTGTTCCTACATTCTAGATTTGCAATTATTTTAAAAGTTGAGACTTGCACAAGATCTGTTTGTTGAGAAAATGGATTACTTAAAGGGATAGTTCACCCAAAAATGACAATTCTGATCAGATCTGTTTGGTTACTGACATTCTTTCAAATATCTTCCTTTGTGTTCAGCAGAACAAAGAAATTTATACAGGTTTGGAACTACTTGAGGGTGAGTAAATGATAAATCATTTTTGGGTGAACTATCCCTTTAAAGATATTGTATTATTGTTTTTCATGGTCCTTCAGAATTCATTCTAATATGCTGATTTGGTGCTCAAGATACATTTCTTCTTATTATCAATGTTGAAAACAGTTGTGCTGCTTAATATTTTTGTTTAAACCGTGTTACTGTTTTTTTCAGGATTCTTTGACGTGTAGAAAGAACATAATTTATTTCAAAACATATATGTCATTATATATGTCTTTACTGTTGCTTTTGATCAATTTAGTCCATCCTTGCTGAAGTATTACTTTCTTTAAAAAAAAAAAAGAGCACTTGCTCTTAGGGAATAACTTGAGAATGCAACAAACTCGCAGGTAGAAAATAGAAGAGTATGCATGAAAATTGACGGCCTGAGGTTCTGGAAAATGATGCACTGCTGTTGAGGAATGCAGATGTGATAACACGTCAGTTATCCCGCCATGTTTCCCGACAACCAGGTGTAACAAAAACAAACACTATGGTTAGAAGTGTGGGAAGAGTGCTAATGATTCACGGCTTTGATGGGTAGCAGAGGTGGTTTTCTTCACCAGCTTTCTGGGCATTTGTGTGCTTCTTTAGATAGGATAAACCTACTGTTGTTGACAAGAGCAGCTACGCTTTTGATGCAGGTAAAACGGATATATCTGTGTAAAAAGATGACAAGCTACCATTTAATACTCAGCGGTTGCTTTTACATGTCTTCTGAACAACAATTCTCAATTTCAATGCCTATAGTCAATGAATTCAAGGCATATACTAAAAAACAAACCTACAGGGAATTCATATGACATGCATATGAAAGTGCAGATATCTATCATTTAAAAAATTCACCAAACAGATGCACCACTTTTGCGAGTTGTATTTCAGCAAAGAAAGGTATCAACCCCCAGCCCAGTTAAACCAGACACTAAATGTGCTGAAATAGAAGAGGACATAGGTTAGTAATTTAAAATTGTGTTTGAAACTTCCCAAAAATCAATTTATAATGCATCTGCAGGAATACTAATGCATCAACCATTTTAAAAGATATTTTTAAATATTTATTAACTTTTTTACTGGATTACGAAATATCTGATATTCAGATTTACATATATATATATATATATATATTCATGTTTTATGACATTTTAATTATGCCTACTATCTCTTAGTGATTAGCGCTATGTGCACAGGCATGTTTGTTTACATTGCAATGCAGTCTGGGAGTCAGAGCTGTCAGAGCAAAGATATTTATAACTAACTAGACCATCCACTTGTCCCGGAAGGGATGAAAATGAGTGACTGGTGAACTGGGAAAGAGCTTGAGTGGAATATCTAGTTACCCAATACAATCTTTGTTTGATGTGAGTAAACAATTGCAGCATCAAGACAGCAACCCTAAAATTATTTCAAAAGTTGAATTATGCTATTTTTGGCCGCTACTATATCACTATATCAGTGTGTAAATAGAAACAATAAACTTTCATCATAGTATTTTTGTGATTATTTGAATGTTTCCGAAAAAAAGACAATGTGTGGTTGACACTGCCAATACTTTACACACAGGTATTAAACGGTTGTAATCAATTTAGTTTAATAGTGCAGGGGCATTTTTTGCCCTAGTATCTTGAATTTGGGCTGCATCTTTGTTCATTTTGGTGATTTTTTTTGCCCCAAGCCCTCATTCTGATACTGATCTGCAATGATCTCATACAGCACATAGCCTCTCTGTAATCCAGTTGATGGAAATCAGTCAACGGAGAACTTTAATCCTGTGCTTGCATAAATAAATATACACATGTAAAAACCTTTTGTCAGAGCTGGCCCACGACATAATGTAAAATAGTTCTGCAAATAAAAAGCTATATGGCATTTCTCAGTAGTGAGTTCTTAAAGCAATTAAATGTACAGCTTTGCTATTGAGAGACACACAGACTCAGGTAATTCACATATGCTTAATTAATCAATCAATACATCTCTCTTCCTCTCTCTCTCTAATCACTGCATTAGTCTGCATATCAATGACTGAAGCCTCCATCACTAGCTTTATAATGACATTTTGGAATTAGCAACAGAGGCTTGGAACGAGATGCGTAAGAAATTAGTCCTACACACAAGCGTTTGAAGGATAAAAACCTGACAAATGTATTGAAATAAAAAATCTCAACAATGTCTTAAGGTGTGGTAACAGTAGTGCAAGCGGTATAATTGACTCCGGGCTGTTGATTTATTAAAAAATAATGCACACCCGCTTTGCGTCATGGCCTTATTACCATCTCAGGTGTGTAACCATTCCTTACATATAATATTTATATATATAAAATATACACAATTCAGTCTTTCAGTAAATTCACCCTCTGAGGTCAGTTGCGAAACATTGACAGACTTATTCAAGTTTATATGAATGAAAATTCTATGAACTTAGTGGGTTATATAATATTTTACATATAATATAAATATACATAATTCAGTCTTTCAATTGCAATACATTGAATGACTTATTCAATTATATATTAAAGCAAATTCCATACACTTGATGTTCATAACTAAATGAAAAATCACCAACCAAGAGGGTATTGAGGTCTGAAATCAAACCAACCACCTCTTGAGTTCTCAACATCAGCATAATGTGCTCTAATAAAGTGGCATAAAGTGAGTCACAGTGTTCAGAGTTTAACTCATTGTACGGGTCACTGAACCTTGAATTTCCCCATTAGATGGGAAAAGAAATATGACAAGATTTGTTGAATTAGTGCCCGACTTATGATTACCACCTTACTGTCAGCTCTGATTTCTGATAGGGCATCCTAAAACTAGATTTAGAGCCATGTGCTTCCAGGCACTTTGATTACCATGAGAGAGTGTGTGTCTGAACCCCCAAAATGATTACCATTTATATTGGTTGCAATATTAGATACAAATTGTTCTTTTTTTTTTATTCCTTGGCCCACAATGAAACTCACTTACACTTTCGCCTCACTAGTCAAATAATGGGATTCAATTTCAACAACACATTTTGCCAGCCTAGGTTGCAGTTTTCCTTTCTGACATGCCTATAATTCAGGAAATTAGCATGTTAGCATCGATACGGCTGGAGAAAGGCTGCTATGAAAGTTTATGGTGGACATACAGTATACTTTTTAGACAGCTCTGATGATCCATTTGAATTCCCAATCCCCCTATAAGCGCATATGCTTCCCTGTGATTTAAAACCGGCCTCTAACAGGCGCAGTGTTGCTGTATCTCAGCATAGGCACAATCAATAAGGGATATTCGAACTGAAGGAGAAAGCAATCTCATCTCCTCACCACAGTGCAACCAATAACCAAAGAGAACGGCATCATGGGTAAAGCAGGAAGGACAAGGATTCCTATAGCTTTAGAGTAGCTATTTGAATTCTTTGGTTAGATAGGGTAGCGGTGGATGTATTCCATAAGATAAAGCTCCCTGGGAGGAAAAAACACTGAAATCTGAAACTCAATGAGCCATTCAGGCAGAATTTCAGTCTAGAGCTGATCTTTGTGTGAAAATATGGTGTTATAATTTGCTTTGTGTCAAAGAAAACAAGACTTGGTTCATGTCAGGACATTTCTTGGGTCTAGTGTTTCTACCTTAATATTATTAAGCGACGAGAATACTTTTGTGCGCTAAAAAAATAAAAACAATAACGACTTTTCAACAATATCTAGTGATGGGCGATTTTAAAACAATGCTTCAAAGCTTTATGAATCTTTTGTTTCAAATCAGTGGTTTGGAGCACAAAAGTCACGTGATTTCAGTAAGCGAGGCTTCGTTTATGCGATCCGAACCACTGATTCGAAACAAAAGATTCGTAAAGCTTTGAAGCAGTGTTTTGAAATCGGCCATCACTAGATATTGTTGAAAAGTCATTATTTTGTTTTTTTGGCACGCAAAAAGTATTCTTGTCGCTTTATAATATTAAGATTGAACCACAGAACTCACATGAACTGTTTTAAGTATGTCTTTAGCACCTTTCTGGTTTCATTGCAGGCAATAGAGGTCTCACTGAGCCATCGGATTTCATCAAAAATATCTTAATTTATGTTCCGAAGATGAACAAAGTTCTTACGAGTGTAGAACGACATGAGGACGAGTAAAAAATGATGTTATTTTCATTTTTTAGTGAACTAACCCTTTAAGACATACAACAAATGTGCCAACGGATGTCCTAAAAAAGAAACTGACACCTTATTTATTCTCAACACTCAAACAACTGCAAAGGTTAAGAAATGTGAAGGAGAAAGAGAGAGAGACAGACAGAGTGAGAAATGTTGTCAACAGCGAACTGATGTGTGTGTGCAACAGTGATGTTTCTTTTGAAATTCAACACTGAGTGACAGATTCTTTCTTGTTGAAAAATGGCCAATGTTTTCTTTCTCCTCTCACATTTTCACAGTTTTCTGTAAGCTGTGGGTTACATTTTTATGGTGACTCAGTCATATTGTGACACCCAGACAGTCCGACTCTTCGGCATGGTGCCAGTGGCACTTGTGTGACCAGCTAATCCCCCAGCGGCTCAGACCCAGACCAGCAACAGACTTGCATCACAGGAGGGAGTAGGGCAAAAAGGGCTTCTTTTGAATTACCATGTAGCATCGCGACATAGGGGCGCGTTGCTCTTGCCAGCAGCAATTGCCCGAGGTCAAGTGGGTTCATTGCTTCTACGCCGCCCTTTAGACCGTGTGCCAGCTCACGATAAGAAGATTAGAGACCCAAACCGCATCACACACCTGCCTCCGTCTGCAGGTTCTTCACGTTACACAGCGCCAAATCACTATTTAACCCAAGATAAAACACGTTTGTCATGCAGTGAAGCAGGAAACAGTTTTATAGCTGAATAAAACTGAAAAGGGAAGATTCAGAGTTACATGCTAACCTTTAAAGAAAAAAGAGGCTTGTTAAAAAAAGTAGAAGTGAATTAAAAGCAACAAGCTGTGTTATAGGGCTGGTGAAATAGTTTTTAGAGTTGTTACAAAGGAAAACAATATCCTGCTTCCAGATTGGTTACAGCAATGTTACGAGAAGCACTGTATTTTTTATGACTGTGAAACACTAAAACTAGATTCTTCAATTATTCATTCGACATCTACTAAAGACCCAGTTTATTAATGCTAAGAGCATACATTCATACAGGGTATAGCAGCATCACTGCAATGCTCTCATAGACACTGATTATACTGACTTCCTGTGACAAGACCTCTGCAGTGATTGGATATCACTCATGCTAGCATACTGCTTACTGCAGTGAACACTATATAGTATATACTGCCTAGAATTTTAAATAAGAATAATTTGAAAAAATATAGGGCATTGGTTCTTAAACAGGGGTACAAGACAGACTAGGGGGTCACAGGATGACTTAAAATCGCTCAAATTAATATATTGCGCCATTCTACAGAATTGGTTTAAAGTCAGAGTTATAAACATCTTGAAAAAAGTATTTTTCCACAAATTTTGTATGCAAGTTGTAGAATATCCAAAGTACACATTTCAATTAATTATGCAGTTAATTCTCATATTGTATTTTCAGAAGATTTTGGAATATTTTTCCTCTCCCCAAATTTGTCACTACCGAAACACAATAATAAATAATTTAATAAGAAGGGTTACATTGACCTGTTAAAGGGGTGGCTGATTATGATTTCACTTTTTTAACATTAGTTGGTGTGTAATGTTGCTGTTTGAGCACAAACAACATGTGCAAAGTTACGATGCTCAAAGTTCAAAGCAAAGGGAGATATTTAAGGACTACAACAAACGGCTGGTAGGGACTACAACAAGCTTCTTCTGTGGGTTGGTGACACCACTAACCCTAAAATGTACATAAACCCTGCCCCCGAGAACACGCAAGAAAGGGGTGAGGGCATGTTATTGCAATACAGTACATAACACAAATGCAATAGCATATCATAAAAGCAAGATAACAACATGACAAGTTATAACTATAATTAAACTCAACTATACTTGTTCTATCTTCATGCAGCATATACTCCCTGGCTCTGTAGGCATCTTACAACAGTTCCCACATGAGCGATTTATAGATTATCATGACAGAATATGCCAATCAATGACTTTAAGGTAGTTATCTCCACATCAGCTACATAAATCAAGCAACTAACCGTTCAGAAACGTCATGTTGCATTCTACATGTTGTCACTTCTTGAGTCTCTCCCTCATTGTCCGACTTCAGTTTGAACATAAAAGGCTGAACAGTTTCTGACATTTTCAGTGAGTCTTCGTGAGGTGATCGGCGCTGCTAACATGAGCTCTTGAACCCTGCCCTCTGCTTAGGAGCAGCAGCTCATTTGCATTTAAAGGGACACACTAAAACGGAGCGTTTTTGCTCACCCTGAAAAAGTGACAAATTTAAGTGAAAAAGTGAAAGTGAAAGTGAAGTGACATGTGGCCAAGTATGGTGACCCATACTCGGAATTTGTGCTCTGCATTTAACCCATCCAAGTGCACANACATGTTGTCACTTCTTGAGTCTCTCCCTCATTGTCCGACTTCAGTTTGAACATAAAAGGCTGAACAGTTTCTGACATTTTCAGTGAGTCTTCGTGAGGTAATCGGCGCTGCTAACACTATGTGGTAACATGAGCTCTTGAACCCTGCCCTCTGCTTAGGAGCAGCAGCTCATTTGCATTTAAAGGGACACACTAAAACGGAGTGTTTTTGCTCACCCTGAAAAAGTGACAAATTTAATATGCTATAAAAACATTATCTGTGGGGTATTTTCGGCTAAAACTTCCCATACACACTCTGGGGACATCAGAGACTTATTTTACATCTTGTAAAAGTTGCATTATACCATCCCTTTAAGATTTTGTTTACATCTGACTTGTAAATATATTTTTTGCTATTTTTAAAAAAGTTTTCACAGGTAAATCAATAACAATTACAATTTTATCAATATTTCAAGTGTAATTTATGAGATTTGTTGTATTTTGAATTGAATCTTTCTTTGTAAAACTCAAAGTTTCTCATACTGATTTCAAAGTTAAGGATTTTGAATATGCATTGAACCAAACACTATAATAACATCTTAGTTGATAATTTAATATACTTTATTTTTGAGAAAACAATAAATGATTATGCTTAATTGCAGAAAAGAAGGTGTTTGATAGTTACGTTCCTTAAAGTTACACACAGATTTAAAAACTTTTGAACACATTAACTCAAGGGAGAGGGACACAGGAATATTTCCTGATCACAAATGAAGGGGTGTGGTTAAAATCATTCTCAATCACTAAAACATGCACTGTTTCGGTAGTGACATGAAAATGCGGGACATTTTTTTTTTTACATAAAGTTTCATGATTTACAAATAAAATATCTATATTTTTTATTTTCACATTAAAAAAAAAATCTAAAATATATATTTAAAAATAACTATGGAAAAAAAAAAGCTAAATATTTCAATATCATTTTCACAAGTTGAAATTTAGGGGTAAGGATTCGGGACAGCCACCTCCCAATTGAAAGTACCCAATAAATGATGATTTTATATATATTAAGCTTACTGATATTTTAAACATTATTGTGGGATTCAATAGATAACATTAAATCTTTTTAAATGTGTTTTTTGGTTGTGGGACAGCACCAATTTCTGTAGAATGGCCCAATTATTATCTTTAATACCCTACAGAGGATAAACGGTATGGAAAATGGATGGAGATTATCATATTAAATAAAATCAATAATTCATATTTATAATAAACAATATGAAAAAACGATATTCATTTGGAGATCTGCTAAAAAATTTAAGATTATATTTGAGTGAGTTTTAGATGATGCCACAGGTCATCTAAGTGTATCAATAGGGTAAACAAGCGTAAACAATTAAATACTAAATAATGGCTGAAACCAATAAGATTCTAATGTATCATGAATCATGCATAAATCACGTACTGAAAAAGGAAGAACATGTCAAGCACATTGCATCATCGGAAACAGTATTCCTCGCTGTCTGCTCTAGTGAATCATACACATTTTGGCAAATACACCAGGCATAGAGAAAATCTGCATAACATGCATACTGCATATTACAAAAACTGTTTAAGCAGTATGGTAGCATACTTTTCTGAACACAGCCGATGACAGTGGTAGGTAATGGTGATGCACAGCAGGCATTTGTCAGACAATTGTCAGCAAATCCACAGCTACTTCTGATTGGCCTCAGAGCTTAGGGAGGCCTTAATAATTGCGTGCAACTCCCTGCCAAGTTGAACTAATGGAGAGCAGGTGTGAGCGGAGTTAGAACGTGGACCAGTGCCTCTAAACTCCAATATGCAGAAATATCCACCTATCAGATCCTCCCAGCATGCACAAGGTTGGGCAGCTGGAAGGAGGGCTATGCTAGAGAATCTACCTTTCTCCAGACAAGATAAATGGGAGCAATTAACCATATCATATTCTCACACTCCCTCAGACTCTATACATAATGTAATATAAATCGCTCATTGTAGTCAGCACGTCCCAAAAGGAGCCACAAGAATTAGCGCTCCGTAAGGGCTGATAAGAGTAAAGTGGGCGGCAGGACCGCATACGGTTTTAATAATCGGAGCAGGAGACACAATAACCTCTGTACGAGCCACGATGCTGTGTTTAAGCGATTGTGCATTTATCCAGCCGTTTATTATAAAGCTCACTGCTTTCTGTGCAGTTGGGCACTCTGCTGGGAACACAGCCCTGCGGAGCTGCCAAACGCAGCAGTTTCCTCCATTCAGCCCGGCTGTATTGCTGGAGGTTGCTGGAGGCAGAAGGAAAATGAGAAACTTGGTTTCCCTTCGGTCCAATTTAAAAGGGGAATATGCATCTGGTCAAATGTGGCTAGTGTGCTGCACATGAGCAGATTGTGCAGATATGCAAAGCAATGGGGTGTTTTAGTTAATTAATGCATGGGCGCATTCAGAATCAGTCATGACATTGTAAGGTTCAAAATGGTGCCATACATGACATAACTCATGCACAGTGACAAGATGGAGCACCATGGAAACCAGTAATGATGACACAGTCAGAAGCAGTTATCTCAGCTCACTGGAGATGGTTTCGCAAGTGAAGATGTAAGGAAAGCCAGTGAGAATGATCTCTTTGATGCTGACATTAGCGTTAAAATGTACTTGCTTAGTTATTCATGAGCCGTGTGTCATGCGTTAGTATAGCTGAACATGCTTTCCCCACTGATACTAGAGATAATTGACTGGGTCAATTCACTTGTGCTTCTAAAATGAAAATATTTTGCGCTTGCAGAGCAAATGAGGAACCTGCGAGGCTTGTACTTTCATCAAATGCAAGTTCTGTCATAAAAGTAGCTGTTCACATGCATTGTATGGAAAAAGAGCAGCATCAACATTCTTCAAAATGTCTCCTCTTGTATTCATTGAAAGAAAAAGAAAGTCATATGGGTTTGGAACAACATGGTGAATTATAACGGTACTTAAATTTTGGGGAGAAATGTACATGTTGACATCCACTACACAACAGTACAGATTTTGTAACTGAAGTAACTTAAATCTAAGCATTTGACCAAATAATCTGTAAATAAGAGTGTATAAACTGAGAACAACCGTGTATAGCCCAAAGTACTCACAAATCCATGCTAAAACCATATTCTCAAGTACTTTCGAAATATTTATATAATATATATATATATACAGTATATATATATATTTATTTCAATTATTTTTCTACTCCAATTCATTTTGGAAATATAAATAAATATACATTTATTTATACATATATTAAATAATTAAGAAATTAATAATAGGTCAAGTAAATATAATGAATATATAAGCTAATATAATGCACATATTTAGTGAAATGTTCCCCTCTATAGAGTTAATTTCTCTAGTGAACACGTTGTGGATACTAAATGACTTGCCTGAGGTAAATTTAATGCTGTGTGAGATATTATTCTCAAGCTGTTTTATTGATGTTTTTCCACGGTTGAAACACCGGTTGAGAGATAACACATAAACATATCTGTGCATAGAACATCTGTTTTTCTTCTTCTGCATTTTTTCCTGTTGTGGTGGTTAGCAAACAGCATTGCATTACCACGCACCCCCTTCTGGATTGGAGTGTGGATCACCTGTCACTGACTGTATTCGTCATCTGACTGAATGCACCGAAGCGTGACGTCCATGCCATGATGGTTCGGGACAAATACATGTACCGTTACACCCCTAATAAGTACTGTCAGCTGACAACAATTATGTCTGGATGAGAAACCACCTACATCAGAGCCGTCCATCTCAATACTGCTTCAAGAACTCAAGCTTGTGCAGCCAAACATCTCAGGTATGACCCCGTAAGTCTTTCAAAAACTGAATGGCTGTATTCTCCTTTTTTCTCCTCATGGACATCTCTTGAAACTGTCGCTAAACCTCTAGCATCACACTTGACGGTCAGTTTCTCTCATGAATATTCAACAGCACTTCCTGTCCATTAGCAAGTAGTGTTTCCCCGTTTCGAGAGCGAACACCTCTGGCCATCCTAATCTCAAATTCAAATGAACAGTCGAAAGCTGTGGAGGACACTTCTTTATCAATACTACGCCCATCTAATTCAAGCAAGCTCTCAATGTTTACATTGTATTTTTACCTGCTTCTCTCCTTTAGCGTAAGAGTCTATGATTATGATGAATGAGGAGGACACTGGGTGCTCCGCAACTGATGATCAAAGCCATCTGTCCGCACAAAGCTTTTATTCACTACAATGAGAAAATGGAAGGAAAGAAGCAACTTCTTCAGAATCTTCTGTTCTTCCACTTACGTCAGTGTTTTGTGAGAGCCAGAAGGTCTCTGGGTCTAAATCACAGCTCAAACAAACGAAGGAATGGTAACAACATTGGTCACTATACTATTGTTCCACGATAACTGTCACAGTGGTACCTCATTTTCAAGGATTTTCACTGTTCAGATGTCTTGTCATGAAAAATTATAATTCTTTGTCATTAAACTCAAGACCCAACCTTTTTTTTTTTTTTTAAGTAAGCTTTTTCATTTTTTTTCTATTTAGTATATATATAGCCCAGTCAGGCCAGTAGCATCGGCTAAAGGGCCAGTAGAAAAAATCCTTAGCGTTAAGCCAAGGCTGCACGATTCTGGATAAAATGAGAATGACAATTTTTTGTAGAGGTTCTGACAAAATATTAATTGCTGGCCTCTAATTGCTGGAAAAATGTTTGATTAATTTGAAAGAATTATGTTTTAAAAAATGGTTTTGAATGAATTCAATGACTCATTAATAAATACTTGATTAATTACTGGATGAATCTGTGTTTTTGAATTAATCTTTTAAATGAATGATTCAATGACAAATTCATTTTTTAACAGTCACTTATCGCCACCTAGTGGCGTAAGATGTAACTAATACAACCGTTATTTGAAGCGCCAAGTTCATTTCAAAAGGTGGTTTGCTCTATTTTGATCGCAATCGTAGACATCAGTGTTTATATCCTAACTTTAAACTTTAATCTCAGTACTTCTATGATAATCTGAATATTTGTAACACAGAAATAACTACTGTGTGGTTCAAAACTGCTCTCTCTGTCTCAGCGCGGCAGCACAGACACAGATTTGAATGTTCCGGTATGATTTTTTCAAAAGTTTAAAAGACGTGGGCAAATTGTTGTCATTAATAAAATAAGATTGTGTGGGTGTCTGAATCGAGATCGCACTCTTTTTTCGATTAATCGTGCAGCTCTAGTTGAGCCCTGATTCTAGTAACTAGCAATTTGTCGGTCCAGACTGAACATGAAACTGTGACACAATCACAGCCAATCTAGGCCAATTTAGGTGGGTGGGGCTATCCAGAGTGAAATAGAAAACCAAGTGAACGACAAAATCTATCGCTTGTTGGTGATCGCAGCTGGTTAGATTTACACAAAACAGCTCTTATCCCTTATCACTTTATTACGTCATGCTCGTTTTTGAACATGTTTTATATATGCCGACGTGTGAGCAATGTTTCTTTCCACACTTGTGCATGCTGCAGTTTGTGTGTATTTTTGCTCATGTGCTGTGTATAACAAATCACACAAATGTATGTAATTCGTACAGTAAATCTCAACGTAAAATCTCAAATGGCACAATAGCGGCATCCAAAATATATAAATTAAATATAAATTAAAGAAATGAACTGGCTCTAATTATGATGTATATATATATATAAAAAAAAAAACTGTTTTCCAAAAGGTAAGCAGAAGCTTGCACCTGCAACACACATATGCATCCATCTTTCTTTGCCTCTCTACTCTGCCACCTGTATCATTAAAGAGCTAATATGGGACCTCCCAGTAGATGTTGGGTCTAAAACAGAAATAAAAATCCCCAATAAAGTCTGGCTCCTAACTTCATCAGCTCCTAATGAAGCTGCAGGTGTCAGGCCTGATAGATTACTGGGTGTCTTCTGCAGGTTAGGGACTCCCGGGAAGAAGATTGCTTATCATAGGTACCTCATTAGCCAGAATCAGGTCAGCGGGACTCCATCCAGATCAAACAGAGCACACACTTCTCTCATGTCCAAAGGCGAAGTGTTAAAAACTAATCACACTTTAGAGCAGGAGCTCCACTCTCACCTGCAGTGTGAGCGACAGAGGGACAGTGTCCTAGATGTAGAATGTAGAGCAGACCTGAGGCACTAAACAACTTCCCAGTGCTTCTCCAAATCTCAATGAAGTGTTTCAGTTCTGCTAACCAGTGAAAACACTAGTAAATTCCATATAAAGTACCTTCATATAGTACCTTCCACCTAACTTTCATCCTCTCCACCATGCTTACTTTTTTCTAAATAAAAACTGCCAAAGCCCCACAAAAATTAACTAATAAAAGTAGAAAAATAATACATCATTAAATAATAATTGAGAAAAATAATGTAATAATTTAGTAATATTTTATTATAAATTTTATATATACATACATATGAAATAAAAAAATAATAATGCAAAAAATATTTAAT